>UELV01001898.1:0-12360 GCA_900490015.1 Megastigmus stigmatizans
TCTCTCTCTCTCTCTCTCTCTCTGTCCGTCCTCTTTCTGCAGACGCTGCCGCCGCTGCTGCTGCTGTTGCTGCTGCTCTTCCTCCATCTTTTAATCTCTCATCAATCCTCTTAATTAAGCACTAACAAAGACGCGTAAGATCTCTGGCTCCTTCGATCCGTGAGAATTTAAGGGCCCCGGGAGAGAGAAAGAGAGAGAGAGAGGGGGGGGCAAGACGGGAGATGACGCGAGAACAAGAAAAATACACACCTATAAACTATGAGAAAGAAAAAACGAGAACCTGGAGAATACTTGTAGCAATAGAAAGAAAGCATAAGTCAAGACGCTGAAATTGAACAGTTTTTTTTCTTATACAAGGTCCTTTTGAGCTTCTGTTTTCTTTGGATAATGGCACTATAGATTAAAAAATATTGATTCGTGCTAAATTACTGTACAGATAATTGATGCCTTTTTACAATTCATATAATGTTAATAATTTACTATTTATTTGCAGCTGATAAGTCGAGATACTGTTTTATCTCTGGTTATTAGAATTAAGCAATATATCTTCTACGAAACAGAAGATCCTTCGAGTGAAGTAATATAATATCCTTCGTTTGAAATGAAACAGCGAAGGCATCGTTGGTATAAATCCGACCCTTTTAGCTTCCTGTCAGACTGGACCACCACTACAAATGGAGATTATTGACCGTTTATACGAATGTAAATGATATACAATTGAATTATGAACTTGTCAGTAGCGGAATTGTGAATCTAACAATCTATATTTTACCTTATTTTTCTAATGCTAAAATAAGTAGGATTGTAGGATGCAATGTTAAAATAAGTAGGAGAAAGGCACAATAGAGAATCTCTTTTTATTCGATTTCGCGTGGTATTAATTAATCACATTGAGTGATCGTGTTAGAGAACCATATATTTACAGAGAATTCATTGGATTTTCTCCTGAATAACTTTCGGATCGAGCTCTAAATTGAATTACACTGTGACGTTTGAAATTCCACGATGGAGTTCAATTAAGCTATAGCTTATTCTAAACATATGCTTTTACGTTGATTAATCGTCATTATAGTTATTACAAATTACAAAGTGGGAAGAAGAATGGAAAGAAGAAGGAAGTTCAAAAAATAAAAGTGTATACATAATAAAAGAGATGCACTCTGGTCGATCAAGCGAAGCTCGAGTTCTGAACTACCGAAGAACGCGGGAGCAAGAGAGTGGAAGTTATATAAGAATAGGAAAGGACCCCTTGGTCCGGAGTTCAAAGTCTCTCGCGGCGGAGGAAGATTTTTTCCGACCGGAGAAGTGCGAGCCATGTCTGAGCGAACTCTGACTTCCTCCACTGGCCGGCACCGCTCCTGCTGCTGCGAGAACATCCACCCTGTCGCTCCGCTCTACTTTTCCACTCTCTTATAGTCTTTCCTCCCTCCCTCTCCCCCCCCTGCCCCACCCTTTTTTTTTGCTGCTTTACCGCTGGAGGGCCGTTTCTGCGCGCGGCTGCTCCGAACTAATTGCCGAAGAAAAATTGAATTTTAACCAGATGCTCCAGCAGCACTTTCTCGTCTTTCTCGCCTTTTCTCCTCCTCCTTCTCCTCCTCCTCCTTGTGCTTCTTTGCCCAAGTTATCTCGGACCCTATAGCTGCAAAGGGAAACGGAGGGGTTGAATCACACAGGCTCTCAAATTGGGTCACTTGGAGATCCTGAAAAATGGATCAGCGGGGCGAAGTCGAAGTTTTCGGTCCGGAACGGCGGCTGCTCCAATATACGTATATACCCACCTATATAGGGTGCGCGAGAAAAGAATTAGCATTGTAATTCATGGAGATTCGGTTGGCTACCGCTACCCTGTTGATCCAACCCATTATTTTAATTGCCCTGATCAAATACGATCTGTGTTAACGTTTGTTATCGGAATTTAGAGCCGATCAATTATTTATCTTATTGAGTATTTATGAAGATATTGCGGGTATATTCTTTGAGTTTCCAATTCGATTACGAATTGCAATCGAGTTCGATAAAGGAATATATCATTTTGTTGGAGCCAATATAACTTGACCGTGAAATGAATATTAGCATTTGCGACTTGGTTATAAGTATATGCAATAAAATTGTTCGAAAACGATTTTACGAAATAATTTTATTTTTACAAGATAATGTTCTTTGTTATCTTGAATAAACGCCTTCATTATGATTCTACTTGTAATAAAAGTTGTAAGTAGCCTTTCCAAAAATGCGTAATGCCTAAAACAGTCCACTGAAATGTTTGAAAGTATTTTATTAAACAATAGCTAACAATGTTTTAGAATCATTATTTAAAAGATTAGATCGTTTGAACCAGAAAGACTTGATTCTTCTAAAAGCACCTGTCTCGCCCAATCCAGTATAATAAATTCTCCGTAATGGGGTAACTTACTGAACAAGTTTCTAAAGACTGTTCTATGTTTGGTTATTAAGTTGTCCAACCTTGCGAGTCTATTTTTTAATAATACTTCATATGGCTTTAATGGATCTTCTTTCCAATTCTTTGTTTTCTTTCGAATAAATTATTATTTTTATCTTTAAAAGTAAGTCGACGATGAACGCATAATAAAATACAATCCAAGAAATATATTTTCTGGTTATTATTACAAACATTATTTAGTTAAAATATTAATATTTAATTAAGTATAATGATTTCGCCCTCATTGCTACCGCTTTAGTATGTCATTTTTTATATTTCGCAACATTTATTACAAACTATAATATAAACTTTTTTTTACAGGAATTATTGCGAATATCATAAAAAAACTTCTTTTTCAAAAAGTAATTAAATTGTCGCAATTGGAAAATATTATTAATATTGAACTTGTATAATATCTATTTAATAATGGTGAGGAAAACGTTCGTAGATGATTATATTTGAAGGTGGTAATGTGATCGAATCGAACAATTTAAATACACTTTTAAATTAAATGGTCGACGTTTCGGACCTTTATTAAGAATACCTCTTTAGGTTTTTAGATCTCGCACTGGACTATACATTTTTAGTTGCAAATAGTTCAAACCATAACGAAGTTTTAAACAAACGGTTGAAAAATGTTTCTTTTTTTTTTAAACCACTTATTTTTAAAGCCGCATGTTAAAGGAATCACGTCGAAAAACATAGAAAATCGGATCTGGCTGGGGAAACTTGAATTTCTGAAAATCCGAAGGAAGCGCATAGAATTTTGAATATACTCGCACTCTATATGCATGTATGTCTATCGTACGGCAGCTTTGTCCATGATTTTTGTTATACTCGCGCTGTTTTCGACAAAGCGACCAGAAAGAAAAATATGCCACGGACAAGTTTTACACAACGTATAGGAAAACACACATGCATTGTGCAGAAGCTAGCGAATCCAAGATATGGAATTTTTTTGAAAAATTTATGTAAAGCTTCGCTTTGATCTCTTATCAGAATTTTTTCTTTTATTCGCTTTAAACTGTACAGTATAGATATGAACTTGTATAAAAAAAAATGTTTTTATGTTCTTCACAATTTTTCCAAATGTTATACTACTAATTCACTTGACATTGTAGTTATTTGGATTAATGCTCACTTTGTGAAATTTTTAACTCAAGCATGTCTATAATTATATAAAAAACAAGTAAACACACGTTAAACAAAACTTTGTCGTCTTTCAGTGTAAGCCAGCGCATTAGCTTTGGCACGTCTGGTGCAATGGTATCGCGCGGTCATCGTCCCTAAAGCTGCAAGAAAAAACCAGACACACGTAGCTGCAAACGTAGAATCGGCAGCGGCGGCGCGAACGACTCTGGCCCTCTCGTCACCGATTTTTAGTAGGTCCTTCGCCGTGGCTCTCTCAGAAAATCAATACAACGAGATACGTATATATATATATATGGACCGTAGTCGTGGCTGCCTCTACGAATATTGCTTGATACTCGCGCGCAGAGGGACGTATGGGGTAGGAGGGGGAGGGAGGGACCAGCAGCAGCGGCAGCAGCAGTAGGACAAGCAGAAAGGGATTTAGCACGAGCGATCAAGTCAAGTGGTCGGCTGAAACCACTCATGGGCTTGCATTGTTCTCTCTCCTATGGCTATCTGGTAACGCGCTGCTGCCACTGCGTGCAGCGTCTCCGCCTATATGTATGTATGTACGTGTGTGCATATGTATTTCCAGACGGTGAATTCCCTGGGATGTAATCTAGGCAGCTCGCGAGCCGATGCTTTGGATGCTCTGCGCCTTAAGCTCTGCCCTCGACTACTCGAGGCTTGATTTGCAAAAGAGACAGAATTGACAAGCTCCGAGCCGGCTTTGTTTAAACGCTCTCGTATGCTTCTATTGAGTTTATTGCGCGGGATTGACCGGTCGAGAAAACAATAGCTGGTAGCAGCGGATTTTTTAAAATTAATTCCTTTATTATTACAAGATTACCTATGCGTTCTTTGCTGGCTCTGCACTCGAATTACGCGTAATTGATGAAAAAATGTAGATCTTATAGTCGCATGTTTAGTCGAATAGTGAAATGCAAGGACGATGGAGGATTAAAATGAAGTACTCCTCACTTTTCACTTGATTCGAACGTATACTTAGTTTGAAATCTTAGAAAACTCGCATACCGAGATTAATTTAATTTATTGGTTTATTGCTACAATATACAAATAAGCTCTTTAAAAAGAACTGCAAGATAATCCAAGTATCAAAGAGAATTAATTAAAAAATAATTCACCTCCTTTTTTTGGCGCTCGAGTTTTTAAATCAGAGAGGAAACTGAGAATAAGAGAGAGAGTGAAAGCGATGCTCAGGGCTACGGAAACAATCGACCTCAAAACTTTTTTTATTACGTAATCATAAAGAACCTTTTAATTAGCCCAATTTTTTCACTTCATCATTGAGAGGGGTGAGTTTGTAGAGATTCTATTCATCGCCTAACCCTTCGCTCGACCGTGTGTACGACATTAGAATTCGTTATTTCCTTTATTGCGGCTTTTAGATTTTGAAAAATGCTTTGTAAGGGTTGTAGAAGAATATTCCTGTAGTACAATACTTATTTCAATTTATTAAAAGGCCTTGGATAAAATTGACAATAATTATTGATTAAGCGGACAATACAGGATATTACAGTTAGAAATGAGCTCAATTAATCAATTTCAAACAGACTGTAATGCTGTCAGCCTTTAATATCGTCTCGTAATATATTATTTTGAATGTCAGTATGAGATCCATTGTAAATTTAAAACCATGGAGGGGAAATAAAATTTCATATTATTTCGTAAGTTGAAATTAATTTTATGTTTATGCTTGAGTGATAGCTTCAAACCGATTTCCGTATTATCTCGTCGATAATTTAAAAACCTCTACGTGTATGCGGCATAATTCCATGACGAAGCGAAAAATCGTCAGCGCGACATTTTGTTGTCGCGGTGCACGTTGACGGTGGCAGAGGAACGTAACGATTTTCTTCCTTTCTACTGGAGTTTGCATCTCGCCGACGCCGCGTATACTCAGACAATGCACATTCTTTTTCTCACCTAAGGCTTTCTCGCGCCTATAATCGGTGTGTTCCTCCCGTCATCGCTCGGTTCTATCTATCTTTTTCCTTTCTCTCTCTCTTTCTCTTTCTGTTTCTCTCTCGAGCGATTGCTGCTGCGCTACTCATTTTTCCTCGCTGCATGTAGGTACGCGTCCTCTTTTTTTCTATTACGGAGCACAGCGGCAGATTCGTATCTGGCATTTTTTCCGCGAGATTTGACACGTCTTACTTTTACGATATCAGCTTTAAAAAGAATTTGAATATTTATAAGAATTTAGGGGATGTAATCTAGTTGTTTACCGTGTTAGAATATTTTACCATATTTACACCCCTTCTTAATAAATAGATAGAATAAATAATAAAGTTCAAAACGAATAGTTTCAAACATATTTGAATTTTATAGTTAATAGATTAGTAGTTGTCGATAGCAATATATTTTGTGATCGTAAAAAAAATTTTTTTACTCTCAGTCCTGATGTACCGATAAAATACGTAAATGTAATATTTTTCATTTGAAACATAATTGCAGTGCAGGGACTGCGATCTCTCCTCTCACTCTGTGATTGTTTGAAGTGGGGAAATGCGCCATGTTGCGCCGTGCGAGAAGCCGCCTGCGACTTGTGGGCGGCACAGTCGTTGCTCGAGTGTACACGGATGTGCTCTCACGTCCTTTGTCTGAAGGGACTGAATAAATTGATTATTACTTTAATTAACAATTCTCTCTCTCTCTCTCTCTCTCTCTCTCATTATCCTGATTTCCTTTCTAGGAACGAGGAAAAGTGGATCAGAACCCCCACAGCAAGGTTTGAATCACGCCTTCTCTTGGATTCAATTGAAATCAGTAAAGGGAGTTCCCCGGTATTAATTGAAATCTTTATAGAAGACGTGCAAAACGTCTTATATATTTAGTTTAGTATAGTTTAGAATATAAAAAATAAATATTAGATTAAAAAAAAAATTTGACTCTCTTACACAACGTTTGAAAGTTGAAAAAATCTATTGAAAATTGGGCTTTTCTATTCTCATTTTTTTCTATTTAGATGCAATAACTTAAATAAGGCAAGGGTTGGGGTTCTCCTTTGATATTTTCTTCTTCACCTTCTATATTACCTTATTATTCATGAATGCAAATGTTTCTCCGTGTGCTTACATTAATTCTATAATCAAGTTGTATATAGTATACTATACATATATTCATATTGACTAATACATTGACAGTGGTTTTCTAATTGTTATTGCAAAAATATTTGCATAATTGTTTATGAAATTTTAAAATAATACAAAGTGAATTAGAGTTTTTGATATACATGTATAAACACAATTGGTCTATGCAATGGGCAAAGACAAATGAAAATGCCGTTTCTCCGAACCTTCCATGATAAAATCGGAATACGAATCTGATTCTTTTACCAGCTATATACAGAATTAGCAAATATCCCGAAAGCAACGAACGCATTGCAGCTATGCACCAATTCTGCTGAGTGTGCGTGAATACGTATATACAAAAATAATGGCAGGAAAATCGAGTCTCGCTGCACCGATATTAAAGATTCCTGGGATACGCGGGGATAAAAGCGTGGGGGGATCAACCGGTACTAGCAGCCACGGCGAATGGAAATCGGAAAAGCAATTTCCTCGTTATATATATATATATATATGTGTGTGTGTGTGTGTGTGTGTGTGTATGCCAGGAAAAAGCTCCGTGTACAAGCGTAGTCTGAAATTTCCGGACACACGCACACGGAGACAGACAGCAGCGCAGCGCGAGCTATTCAAGGAACTCGAGTGCTTTTCCCTGTCCTTGATGCCGACTTATATTAACATGGATTTACCGTCGCTGAGCTGACCTCTGTCCCTCTCTCTCTCTCTCTCTTTCTGCCTCTTTCCACTATACCCCTCTGCGTCCTTCCAAATGCACTTTTTTAGACCGCCTCCACCTCTCTCTCTCTCTCTCTCTCTGCGCTTTACCTTCACTGCTGTGCAACAGCAGCAGCAGTAGCCACTTGAAACTTACAGACAAGCGACTTCTTTCTACCAACTTTCGTTCGGCTGAAATTTAATCCGTTTCTCTCATTCTCCTACCTTTCCTCATCCTTTGTGATTCTTTTTAGTCCCGCTTTGTCGTTCTGGAAGAATTGGGGTCGACTTCGCGACGATACTCCAAGTCAAAACTTGTTAAGGGTATACGGAGCACCAGGAGAGAAGGCAACAAAGTTTCTTCTTCTTCTTCTTCTGCTACTGCTGCTGCTCCTCCTCTTACGGAGAAGGAATTGCGTTAATTTTATTTTGTCTCTTCGTACACCTGTTCGAGTTCCTGCGAGATTCTCTTCGTACGATACAGCGATACGCTCTTATTTTTATTTATGATTTAGCAGTAACGGTAATGTAATTAAGTTGAAATGCAAGCGCAACTTATTACCGAAATAGGGTATTCTTGTAACAATTGAACCCAAATTTTGTAGCCGCACACTTGAATACATACTTCTGCTCGAATATACCACTGATTTAGCAAGCATCGAATTTAAAAACTCTTCCCTAATATATTATATACATGACTCTCGTGAGCATTTAAACCTTTCTTCCCATTTAATTACATTTTAATTGATATAATAATACTAAAATGATCTTCGAATATAATTAATATGCAATATAATGTTACTGTCCTTATAAATGAAAACTTTTTTAATTCAAAAAGTTTATATAAATCTCATCCGATTTTCCACCTGAAAATTTAAACTTGCATGAGATATATTATGAATAAAATGACACAATAAAGTTCAATAAACTATTTTGTTGCGGTTACAGGAGGGGAAATTCCATTCTTCACTTGTAGTTAAATTTTATTAACATTTTCCATCCTTCAAAAACTTTCAACTTAATAATTCACTGAAATTAAAATATTTGAAAAGTAAGATCTAATTGAAACAAAAATTGGAACTCTATGTATTAATCTCGCAAGTAAGTAAGTAAAATATCTGGCGAATCAATACTGGGCGCCAACGTTTAGTTTTAGTTTATTTCTAATTAATCTTTCCGGAATCGATTAATCACGCTGCTACTCAAAGCATCCTTTACGATCGCCTGGGCCGAATGGAAGGGAATGAAGAATCGATAAATTCCGTAAGGGTAGCTTAAATTTTAATCTTTGTTTGAAATTATTACTTTCACGATAATAGCGTAACTCCTACACAAGCAATGAAAATGAATTGCTTATTTTCAATTTGTTTTTAATAACAATACTATAGTACCATAGATAGTGTAAGTACGTTTCATTAAATGGATGAAGTTATGTGTATAATTAAAACACAGTACCGATGGGGCATGTCATATATCGCAGACTCTGTTGTATCTTGAAAAACATGGATATGCGAACGTCTTTTACAAAATATATTTGGACTAGCTTTGTCTTTTGAAATATATTTGCACCTATAGCTGCAGAGGTCGAACAAGTATGTGATTATTAATTCATACGAAAAGTTTAGACGCAAATATTCAACAGACAGTTAAGGAAATAAATTTCAATACTGTTGGTTGAAATAAAGTTATAGAATAACGAAAGTACACAATAAAATTGTGTGTTTCACTCTCGTGTTTCTATTAGGCGCCTAATGGAGGTAAATTACTATATTATATTTTACATTTAATTCATTAAACCTGAGGGTATGAAATCGATTATTGAGTAATCGGATAGAGTTGATTTTTAAAAAAAAGGAATTGTTTGCTTTGATCTAATACATATATATTTAGTTCATCAAATTTCGGGATAATTGTATAAAAATTTCAAGAAACTGAAAGATGTAAGTGTGACTTGTATGTCCCATACATAGTAAACGGTTTGACTGTTAAATATTTTAATAATTAAGTGTGAGGTAAAAAGACTTTGTTGCTCAGTGGATATACATTATTAGAAATTTATAGACATTCTAGTATTTGTATGAAACTTAATATTTTCTTAATTATTTTATCATAAATATTTAATGAATATATATCATTATGTGAACAGAAAAGATGTATTTACTAAAGAGTACTTTACTATTTTTACGTATGGATGATACAAATGAATGATATATATTAATATGAGAATGACAAAAGAAAATGATTTTATGATTGATAATTAATTATGGGATATTAATCAGTAGAATTTTTTTCTCGCCTCGCATTGCTAAATTATCAAAGAATGAATATGTATATATATAGGCTATATAGGCTATAGGCACAGAAATCATTCTGCTGGCGGAGGAGGTAGAGAGAGGGGTATAGGAAGTGTGCAACGTAACCGCGCGAGAGATCTTACTCCTGCTGGTATACTCGACTAAGTGCATCCGCAAAATGGATTGATTTTGATGGATGAAGATTGGATGGGGGATATAGGGCACAAAGTGTGTGTAGGTGTGTAGCGGCGGCTTAAGCTCCGCTGGCTTTTATATCGACTTGCGCCTTTCTCGCTCAGCTTTTAACTTGGTAAATTAATTAACAAAACGAATTGCTCGCGAAACTACCGCTTTCGGGGTATGTGTGACTTTGAGCTCGTAATCTTTGATGAGCGAGTCCCTTGAAAGAAGGCGCTTCTAAGTTGATAGTTACTATGATGCATGCAATTCGTTGGGGAAGGGGGAGGAGGGAACAATGAACGCGAAATTTGGCAGTACTGCGTTTTCGATTAGAGCATCCAACAAAATCTAACGTAACGTTTTGTACAGTTGAATTGAAGAAAATATTAAATCGGTATCTTCTTTGAAATTACATGCTCTGTAGAATATTTTAATTCAATAAACTGATGAAACTATATTAAAATGTTTTTTTTTTTTTCATAAAATTAAATACGTCTTCATGCTAATTATAAATAAAATATTATTTTATTTCTTTTAACTTAATTTTGAATAATTCATTCAATATGTACTGGCAAACGAAATTTAACAACAAGAAATGGGTAAAGCTGAAAAAATAAAAAAGTATGAAAGATGAATACAGGAAAACTTCTTATCAGAACTATTCAAGTAAAAAGACAAAGGAAATACGCAATAAACCTTTCAATTTGCAGTGTTTTGCTTCAATGAAAGAACTGAGTATAGACTTTACGCGTTATCAATGTGCGCGCATATTAAACGAGTATCGCATACTTGTGCCTCCGTATATTATATTACTTTCCGTATTTGTCTGATATGTACTGTATAAAGAGGTCAAAATAAATTTTTGAATCCTCGGGGTGCGAAGTAAATATAGGGGGCTCGAAAGTCGAATTCGCGCTCTAAGGCGTAAATAATACTTTACGTAGCAAGTACGCAAAGTGAGACGTTTTTGCACGAGTTGCGTATACTATTTTTTATAAGTGAGTGCGTAAAACTCGACCTAAGTAATTACTTTACGCACTCGTGCAAAAAATGGGTACTTTACGCACGCTAAACAGGCATCTAAAGTCAAGTTTTACGCATTGAGTTATAAAAAAAATATGTTATGCACCTACGACGTCGTAGGTGTTATCACCCTCGTGTGATTTGGCGTCCTAGCTTCGCTTGGGCGGCACAATCACCCTCGGAGCGTAAATCACCTACTTCGCGTTCTATATAGATACGTAATATACTAATTATACGTATTGTAATAATAAACATCACTCAAATAACTCACCTTAACCGCATTAGCTTATATCAAATTTTCCACGAGCGCTTATACAAAAGCTGTTTATGTTGTATAATAAAAACGAATTTAATCATTTAGCAAGAGATTTTGTATATTGTGCATTGCATCAATCAATCAATCGATGTTTGTAGTACGACAACAAAGAATAGAACGGCAGTATATACACAATAAAAAATTAATTGCGTGACGATTAAAATCTCTTTATTTTGCTGGTTAGAGTCAAACTGTGGTGGCGCATAAAATGCTTACCTGCAACAAAGAAAATAAATTGCGTTATTATAAATAGCTTATTTATTATAGCCATAAAGAATTAATTAATTTAAATATTGCAATTAAGTAACCGACTCTTAAAACACTCGACTATTAAGTAAACTAAAGCAGTGTCAGAGAAATTGTTGATCTGTAATTAACCGGTTAACGACGCATTTAGTCACAGACATAGAAAACATTAAGGAGTGTATCCTGCAAATCCCATTAGATACTCTTAAGATTGTCAAAGTCGCCGATCAATAAATCGATATTCGCATAGGGCAGAGCAGTTTAGTTGGAGGCCGAGCCGCTGCGCAGACAATTCGCAAATCGATCCTGAGTAAGGTATTTAACGCGGCTCTCCCCTTCGCTCCAGCCTCAGCAGCCTCAGCCGCCGAAGAGACGGAAGCAGCAGCAGCAGCGCACATTGAATAGTCTCTCAGCAGCGATGGCAGCGGCATTCATGCCAATGATGATTGTTTCTTGTGCGCCTCTTGCGGTTGTTCGCAGGTGCGGCGGCGGCGGCGGCGGCGGCGGCGAGAGGCTGAGAGCTGCAGAACGCGCGTACCTATACTACTGCTGCTCGCGCATTGAACCGATCACAGAGGGAATATATATGGGGGCTCCGAGCAAACGGTATACCGCGCCGGCACACATGTATATATGCACCCACACACACCCATCCCACACAGCAATACAGCATACAGAGCACCGAAGGAGCTTACCGCGCATATATCGGATCGACAGTTTGCTGCTGCTGCTGCGACGACGAATACATATATATAGGACGGTATTGCATGGCTGCACGCGCTTAACTCGAGTTTCCCTTACGCCCGAACGCGTGCACCGTCACCACCAACACCCCCACCGCGGATACCTATAGGCGCTCTTGATTGCACAATAAGTAAGCCGAGTGCCGAGTGCCTGCAGCAGAGCTTGCCCCCCCCCCCCCCC
>UELV01001898.1:12384-27459 GCA_900490015.1 Megastigmus stigmatizans
CCCCCCCCCCCTTTGCATCTGCAGCAGCAACGCGGCCCCGTCAAACTCGCGAGCTCACGGTTTCTTAGGCGGAGCAGCTCTCGTGTAGTACCGCCTGCACAGTGCCCGTGCAGTTCCGCCCGCTTATCGTGATAAATATTTGGCCTCTGCCGCCAGAGAAAGAGAGAGAGATCGTTTCAGGGCTTATATATATGCAGGGCGCGAACGATAACACGGACGAGCAGCAGCCGCTAATGTAATCGTAAGCCAACTTTCATTATAAACAGGGGGGGCCGCCAAGACTTCACCGACTAGTATAGCGAGGGTGAGAGAGAGCGAGGTGTTTGCTGTGATTATCCGAGATTATGGCTCCGAGTTAGGATTAGCACCGAACGGCTAAGTGATTTATATAATCAGCCAATATATAATGTGTGAGCTTTTGATTAAGCTGACGATGGGGAGCTGTACATAAACCCCGACACTTTGTAGGTTACATAATGAAAGAAGTTTTCGCTCAGCTTTGTTGTTGCGCGCCTTTTGTGTTGCGCACTGATTATACAGGTTTTCGCGGTAATTTACTTTTGCCAGCGAGTTTGCAAGTTCTAGCCTGCAGGTGAGTTGGGTAATTTTGGATGGAATAATTTTGGTCTGCGAAAAGAGGAAGACCGAAAATTGTTTGTTTAACTTTTTGCATATAATGCCGGAATACGGACTATTGCGATAGCACAATTGAATCAAATAAGTGTAACCCATGTTTCGTTCTTATAAAACTAATTGGTTTAAAATGACAAACGATATTTAAAAGTTTCTAATTAAAATGGCACTCGTTGGTTGTAATACCTATATAATGTATTCTCTCTGGCAGGCAATCATTGGTTTATCAAAAATATCTCTGGAGTACTGTTTTCATTTTAAGAATGTCTTATATATTTAAGCCGACACGTATATTTCGGCTTTAGCTTACAATTAAATTTCGTCCTTAAAATAACTTTAAATTTATAATTATCAATCAGTAGCAAAGAGAAACACTACACGGTTATCATTATCCGGGAGACATAAATTATTTTTTATCCAATGCAATATCCGACAGAGGCAATTTCAGATGTTCCGCCGCAGCAGATGACACTTTAACTTGGTTTATTATTAAAGTCCGTTTATTATTGCATTATCGGCTTATGATTGCGGGCAAACGATTCCGCGGGGGCAAAGCGCGAGATGGATGAGTGGATCCACACCGGCACAGAGATACAAATGGAGCAAGTCATCATCGGCACTGCAGCTTTAACGTTGGAATCTTGATTTATGTAATTTCGAGAGCTTTCCGTGTTTAACAACCCCCGTAAATTCTTAATTGGTGTGATTAAACGGCTGCTACCAAAACGATCTCTGCTGAATTTTTGCTACACGCCGTACAATAATCATCTTTGCAATTTAATTGCTCGTAAAGATGTAAATCAAAAGTGTAAGTCAAAGTAATTTTTAGATGCACGTCGATAAAAAAAAATTACGATATTTTGCAGTAAAAGGTACCAGCTGATCGACTCGAAGAAATATGAGTCATCGACTAAGACCATACAGGGAGAGGTGCACATCAAAGTACAGATCCAAGGCACATGTGGCTCTGTCGTTCGGAATCGGAAGCGAACAGATGGCAAGACTTCGGCTGTATACCCATAGACCTGGAGAGAGCGAGAGAGAGAGAGAGAGAGAGAATTTGAGCCAATTGTGAGGCTTGTTCGTCGACCGATTGGCGATTAGGAGGCCGGCAATTGAATACCTGTTCCAACGGCTGTTCAGTTGCCTCGTGCGTTGGTTCGCAGTCTAGCTCCAGAAAGGTTTAGGTGGGAGGAAGAGGAGGAGGAGGTGGAGAGGACACCGCATTGTCACCCCTGCCGAGGCGACTGAGAATACAGAGTCGGCTCACGTAATCGGCAAATCGATCGATCGGCCGCCGCGATCATAAACAAGGAGCATCTGGGAGGATTTCTTTGTTCTCGCGTGTGGCGCGCCACGAAATTTACGACTTCCGATCGCAGCCCCCCGCGCGCGACTATATAGTGTCGCCCCTTCTATACCGCGGTAATGTGCTTTTTATGTTAAATGTGCATAAAGTCCTGTTTTGACTGAACACTCGCTGTACTGCCTCGCGGCTCCTATTGATTCAATATTGATAAGAGATAAAATAGCCTTGTAATATTTCTTTAATAGTTAAAGACAAAAAGATTCCTGACTTTTCTTCTTCGCATTCAAATTGCTTTGTTTCTATCATTTTTTAGTAACCTCCATTCCTGCTTATCTTTCATCTGCTATACTAATAGTTATTTGAACAAAGCTTTCGTCATTAGCTATACTAATAGTTATATCCATAGTTTTCATCTGCTATACTAATAGTTATTTGAACAAAGCTTTTATTACATTCTTCGGTTCTTCACCATAGAAAATAGTAATTATTTGGTAATATGATTATTCCGTAATGGTATACAGTTTGATTCGTTCTTTGAATATCCCATATGTATAAATACACAAGGAATGTGCGTGGCACAATGTTTTAATTTTAATTGTTTCGAGGGATGAACAAATGTTGAGTATACACCGGACTGTGTTGCTTTAATTAAAAGGTTACATTTAAATTAACGGAACATCGTTTATCAAAGACGAGTTAATGCAAAAATAATTAGTTTTCCCAGTCGGTATCCCTGGGCTTTATTTAATTAGCTCTGTCACCCGTATCCGCTGTTTAAAAAAGAAATCGGACCGGTGGGCTGAGAAAACAGAGGATGAGGATGAGGGAGAGAGGGAATAATGAGAGAGAAAAACGACACGTGAAAAATATGAACAGAAACAGGCAGAGGAACGTACGGATTCAAACGGCTAAAAAAACGTGGAAGAAGTATATGATGGGAAAAAAGAGGAGTGAGAGGGAGAGCGAGAGAGAGAGAGAGAGAGAGAGAGAGAGAGAGAAAGAGAGAGAGAGAGAGAGAGAGGTAGATTTAGGGACAGAGAAAGTTATGAAGTCAGTCGGAGAGCGCGAATATATATGTATGTAGGAAAGGACACGCAAAGAGTCGCAGCCAACGGGAGAGAGGATGTTCAGAAAGTTGATATCAAGTTGGAAAAGACGGCGCGCGCGCGGCGTGGCTATACGAGTAGTTAATGAGACACACGTAACTTGGAAATTCGCAACTTCGCATCTGATTCAAACTTATACCTTGGCAGTCCCCACCAACTAACAAGCGAATGAAAGTCTTATAATTAGCTACTGCAGGTTGCCCTGAACTTTGCACTTGCCGCCACCGCGGCCTCGTTGCGAAAATCATTTTTAAATTCACGAGTCGATTCGGAATTACTTACGCATCCTGCGGCTTGCATTGCTTATCGCTGTATGCGATATTTGCTGCACGCGTCCTTTAAATTTTATACAAAAACTTTCCATATTTCCTGCTTTTACGAAACTGCAAAATAAACAGTATAATATAGAAAAGTGCGCATTGTCATCGGGGTTTCGAAAAATACTTTTTTTTTTATTACAAACTGCTTTGTATGTTTGCGCTCGTGTAAAAAAAAGGGGTGCAACGAGCAAAGCATACTGAAATTACCGGGGAATCGTACCTTGTTTGACAAGCTCATATGGCGCTCAATTGCAGGGCTCGCAATATTTTTCATTACGTAAAAATATTAAACGTGAAATTTTAATAAAATTGAAAGGTATTAATTGATGACATAGCATAAAGGTCGGATATAAATACAGCAAATATAACCTTTTACGAATATTACATTTTAATTTGAAAAATTAACCCGTTAACTACGTCTGTGGTGTATACTTTTTCAGTATACGATTCATTTTTCAGTATATGATAATTTCATAATAATATAAACTAAATATATGAATCAGACCAAAGTGAACTATTCATTTTCTTACGTAGGCAAAAAGTTGTCATGAACATGAGATAGCCCTAAAAAAGCTAAAAAAAAATGAAAAAAATATATAGTATAAGAATTCTTTTCATTTTACACTATAGTTTCTACACGAGTTTTTGAACGATTACTCAATGATTTCACACCTTCGATCTTAAATTGGCCATTAACAAGCAGACGATTAAAATTTTCAATAATATTGAGTATTATTGAATATTAATAATATTAATATTAATAATAAGTTCATTTTGAAACTTTTTTTTTATCTCTCATAAACTATTTGAATTGTCAAAGTGCGTCACTTAATTTATTATGGTTATAACAGATTATTAAACTCTTTTTACACACTTGTAAATCTCCATTTCAAGAACTTAAACAAAAATTATGCGCATGTTTATTTTAAGATAAACGACGTAATGGTAGTTATCAGTGCATCCAGATAAAGATGGCGAGGCATTGATTGACAAATGAAATTTAGCCGGCTCCATCTTACGGATAAATCTCCACACGTACGTGGCGTGTACACTGCATTACCTTCCTATTTTTTTTATTCGCTACAAAAACTGATTATACGTGCACGAACTTGGGAAATCTGAAACTTTTCCGAAACTGCCAGCAATCCTTCTCTCGAGAGTTTTCTCTTTTCTTGGGCAAACTTTGCCCTTTTTTTTCTCGCGCCTGCAGCTCCTCGAGTGCCACTTGGCACGTTAGGTGGTCGCTTAGAGGCAGACTTGCCGTGAAAAGGCCGGTTGAGAGAGAAAGAGACGCATAAAGAAAATAGGAAGTAGCATAGACAGAGGAAAAGAGAGAAAGAGAGAGAGAGAGAGAGAGAGCATATACCATATAAGTACCGAGATGCGGAATGACCGCACGAGGCTCGTGAGTAAAAACTGATTGAGAAAAATCGTACGGGATTCTCGCCAACTGTCTCGGTCCGCATCACTTGTAACGTATGGCACACTGCCGAATCGCATATATTTTATATTTACGCTATTGCCTCAATGAGATTTCACTTTTCGAAATGCGGTTTTTCAAATTTTCTAAGCATTATGCCATTTTGATCCATAGATTCACCTTTATTGACTTTATTATCTGTACATATATTTACTAATATTTGAAAATTCAATCGAGCCTTTGTGAATTATTAGTTTGAAAATATTCCATTTTATAAAAATTATAGTCATATTAGTTTATTTAAAAATTACTTTATTTAATAATGTATTTACTTTTGTTTATTACATGCTATGTAAAGATGATAAAAAACTAAACATATATATATTTTTAGTATTGAGTGAAAAAAAAATAACATTGAACACGCACTCCACGTTTTCTTACAGATCGTAAAAGAAAGAAATAAAGGAATAAACTGAAATACAAGTTATACGATGTACTTACATAAAGTGTTATACAAAGTATATCATGCATGGCAATAAAATTCTTAAAACACCAGAAAAATCCGAAAAAATATATGTTTAATCGATATATAGACAATGCCTTTTATTACATTTATCCGAATAAAACGATTTCCAAAATATATACTCAATCACAAATGTAAGAAGTATTTGATTGGAAAATTGTGTTCCAAGATAGGACGTTATGGCTTTCGCCGCAAACGAATCGATTAAAATTTCAATGTACGCGCACTTATCATTCGAATAATGTGCGGCAGGCGCTTTTTTTCCAGGAGACGTAGCTCAAGAGGAAGACATTAGAGGAGTTGCAAGCGCTCCGAATTGGGGATTTTATTTTTAGTGATCGCTCGGCAAATCGGGCATAAGATTCAGCAGAAAACCAAGTCGAGCGTGCGTCGGCCAAACGCGTATACGAGAACAGCGCGGAGGCTTGGAGTACCGCGCGAGTAAGAGGAACGTGCCGAAAATCCGAAGCGCCAATAGAGAATACCTTTCGGGGCGAAATCATGTGTTCAGCGTCGAGGGTCGCACACTTCCGCCAAGCTTCCGACTAAAGCTCATTAAATATGCAGGAATGTCAAATTGAGCTTGCCCATTTAAGCACGGCTACACGATGAAAACGCCTCTTTTAATATTCGCTGCCTAAATTGTAGCTTGCATCGATTTGGACCAGCGTAAAACATATACCCGAACGTGCGTTGATTTCTTCAAGTTGTTTCAAGTTATGTTTTCAGCCAAAACCAACAATTAGTTGACCGAAACGGACAGCTCATATTTTTTGATACTTATACGATTATAAATCCGTATATACTTGTTTCACTGCAGTAAGGGATAGAATCACGTAGTTGATATACAATAATCATTGGAACTATCGTACGAAATGAAAAAAAGGTGGAAATAGCTCAAAGCTGTCCAAAACGATAGTACGTATAATAGGAGACAGCGTCAGCTCGAGAAGATGGAAACGAGCCCGAGAGCCGCGCGCGCATAAAGGTGACAAGCTGCGCAGCGACTAAAGTAACGTACGGCTGGCTACGGTGCGTGAGAAAATGCATTTTCCATGGAAATATTCCATGCATTGTTGAAGTGACGCAGCGGAGCCCGGTTGGCAATAGGGATGCGTGTTCCCTTTACATGAATATCGCTTACCGTCACACTCACTCGAGACGCGTCTTATTTGCCCAAGTGAATTTATCCGAGACGACGAGGACGGATGTGTGCAGTGCCAGGAGGAGGCACCTGTTCTCCTATGTTCTCCCAGTAGCCGCTGTACAGATTTCATCCTGTGATGAAGCTCGCGATCGTTTCTCTCTCTCTCTCTGTCGAGCAATTTATTTTTATTCCCCTTGTATAATACACAGTTCGCTCTCTGATGGATATATCGATTCCTCTCCCCCGTGATCTACTGTGCGAGCTGCAAAGGCTCGAGCGGTTATAATAAGATATCTCGAGAGCGCAGAGTTCTGGCGAGCTGCTATAATTGAAGTTTTTCTACCGCGATAGCGCGAACGGTTGGTGATTGCGTGGGTAGGAGTGTTTTTTAAATGAGAGAGACCTAATCTGTTATGTCGCGCTCGAATCTGAGGCTGTGGAGTGATAAAATAAATGAGAAAGCTGGGTTTATAAGAGTTTCCTTAGAAATAAAGATCTCTATAACTCTACTTTTTATTAGATTTGAAAAAAGAATAATTGTTAAAAGGGGAAAAAATGTTTCTTCCGTGCAATTCAACAAATTCTGCATAAAATTAGAAAATTTGTCAAAACTAATAATTTTATTTATTGAATTGACTTGACGAAGCCACACTCATTTTCTCCTGTAAAACCCTAATATATTCAAATGCTTGCAGTCGGAGAACTTTTGAACTACCAATTACAAAACGCGATTCGCCTCGCTAATACTGTAAAACAAGCAAGAGCAAACTAAATTCAATTTCATTAGACTTTTCAACTTCTCTCAACTTTTGGTGCCCTCCCCCCCTTCCCACCATCAAACAACTTTTGTTATGCGATGTGTTCTCTCATTCTGTCACGGTTAAAACGAAAGCTGCACTTCAAATAGTTCAAATACAACTATTTCCTGCGTATGTAACTATTGAAACTTCAATAATGAACAATTGGAGCAGTAAGCTGCCATCGAAACAAAATAGATATATAAAACGAATTTGTGCAATCGTTCACTGATATTAAGAAATTCTAAAAAAATCGATGTTAATGGATTAATTTACACAACGAAGTAACTGAACGCTTTCATCGATCAGGCGGTATAAAATGCGTAGCTACTCGGTGAACGAAGTCTAGATATATATAGACAAGAAGGACGGCGAGGATCGAGGAAAATGCGAAAAAGAAGGTATGGCGTGTGTTACAAAAGATGCCTTTTGTAATTTCCTCGGGGAAGATAAATTCGATTCCCCGAGCTGCAGCAGCAGCAGCAGCGACTGCCGGTGCGCGCCAATACCTCGCTAGCCAGCTATTTATATCAATAGAGAAAAGAGAGCCTTCTCATTAAGAACAGATTGCCTAGTTCGGTAACTTTTTTTATATTTACGCCTGGCCGATTTTTCAATATTGTTGGACAAACCGATCATCCAACTTTAAATTTGATATTTCCTTTCTATATACGTTTACGCAACTTCTTCTTGACTAGTAGTAACATTTTTGCATTTTTCGGTTTTATATATTTTTCATGCCTCATCCATCTCCCTTTATTTTGCAAATATTCTATATATATATGGGATAAAGATCTTTCATCATAAATTTCGACCAGGTTCCAGTCATATTTCAAAACTTATATATAGTCTTCTTTATATTCAAGCCACAATCACTGAATTTTGCATTTCAAAAACTAAAGATATAAGTCCAGGAAGATTTCTTTGGGGAGTATGATAAAGTTTTCTATTTTTACATTGCAAATACATACGTGGGTATACCAGTGAAATATGAGACTAGCAAATAGAATTCTACAATTTGACATTCTGGCGATGAATCTTAATAAAAGAATATATATATTATTTAATTGGTTTTTAATTTATGGATGAGGTATGGGATAATTCACTTTTCAATCTAAATCTTCGCGAAGTAA
Organism: Megastigmus stigmatizans; assembly: GCA_900490015.1. Taxonomy (NCBI): domain Eukaryota; kingdom Metazoa; phylum Arthropoda; class Insecta; order Hymenoptera; family Megastigmidae; genus Megastigmus; species Megastigmus stigmatizans. The sequence goes on from UELV01001898.1 coordinate 20,773, forward strand.
AAGCAATCTTGTTTTGGTTTCCCCATCGTACTTCATCAGTGTCTCGCGGGACACCGTCGACATTCTTCAATTTTTAGATTATCTGATTAGAAAGTGAACAATAGCATTGTTAGTAAACTCAAATTTAAGACACTGCACCTATTCTACATATTCATACTGTACACAAAAATATTATTTAACACAGAAATATTGTACACAAGAAATCTCTATACATTGTTTTTGTAAAGTAATATGAAAAAATTCTACGTCGGAAAACTCTACACACGCATATTCTGCACATGCATATTCTACACATGCATTTCCTACACCCATGTAAACTGTACACTTCACAATTCTTTTTACCTTAAATTGTACGATAGAAAATTCTACACTGGGAATTTCTACACGCGCATACTATGCACAATACAAACCCTACACTGAGAAATTATACACATACGAAAACTTTACACCATAAAAAACTCTATACAACTATTTTTTTCTGATATTAGACAAAAAAAAATTGTGCACTGAATTCTACACATACATAGAGTTTTTTATGGAGTAATGTTTTCATATGTGTTTAATTTCTCAGTGTAGGGTTTGCATTGTGCAGAGTATGCATGTGTAGAAATTCCCAGTGTAGAATTTTTTTATTGTACAATTTAAGGTAAAAAGAATTGTGTAGAGTTTACATGGGTGCCGAAAATACGTGTGTAGAACATACGTGCGCAAATTATGCGTGTGTAGAGTTTTCCGGCATAGAATGTTTTTATGTCACTTTACAAAAACAATGTGTAGAGATTTCTTGTGAATAATATCCTTGTGTACAATATTTTTGCGTTGAATAATATTTTCGTGTACAGTATAAAAGTGTAGAATGGGTGCGGTGTTAAATTTAATATAAATCGTTTAATATGAAATACTCAGCTTTTAATTGTATTTTTATAATTATTTGTGCAAAAGTAAATTTTAATATGCTCGTTGAATTGTTTAATTATTCAAAGATAATTGTTTTGGCACTTGCCATATAATACTTAGTATCATTAAAACTACGATTCAAAAGATGAATATCGCGCGTCTTGTTACAGCCGCCAAATTTTCACACGATCCTGTGAGTCTCCCATTTGGATGTTGACCACGCTAAAATCCCTACCCCTCGAACCCTCCATCATTTCATCTCTCTATCTCGCTCCTTTTTATCTCATTTTACCCGCTACACACCCTTCTCACATTTCTTCCATCTCTCAGGCTTTCCAATTTTCCTACTATTATCTTCTTTCGCGCCTTTCTTTCTCTCACACTCTCAATCTCACGCGCCTTCCGCGATCCGATTTCCGTTCACTCATTCCAAGTGGCGCGCATCTAGTCGCGCACTGAGCACCAGTTGCCCGCACGAGCCGCCGCCGCTCCTTTTTCCGAGCGCTGCGGTTCTGAAAAAAAATAATTGAATCTCCGAATACGCAGCCGCCTATAAGGACACTCTAACGCTGCTCGTGGAAATACTCGCAAAGAGAGAGAGAGAGAGAGAGAGAGAGAGAGTCCCGCTGGTATAAATTTAGTCGCGAGAACACTTTCCTGTTTGGCATAGCTGTTATATATACAGCAGCAGCTCGGGCCTATCTTTCCATCCTCTATGCACGCCGCGCGATTTGCTTATGCTGCGGGCTTCCTCATTTCCGTTCTCGCTTTTGCTCGCGTCTATATAGAGGGGCGCGCGGGCGGCTGCACGCGAGGTGCGCTTTGCAGACGAGAATCAGATCACGAACTATACCGGCCGTTCTCAATCGCTTTTCAGACCCGCCGCTTCGATGGATCTTCCGGGGCCAAGCTCGAGGCTCGGCGTTGCTGCTGCTGCGCGGCTCTAGAAGAAATTCAATTGATTTCGAGAACTGTGGGAGAGAGAGAAAGTTTGGGGCGAGAACATTTCCAAGCCGGCCTTGTAGGTAGTAGCTGCCATAAACTTTTGATTGAATATTTATCGCGATGATATGGTTTTTCTCACCGTACGAGCGCGTGTGGCTGTAGGCTTTTTTTGCAATCGTTCAGTGCGTCATTCTCATTGGTAAAATTTTTGCTTTTCTCTGGATATGATCTCGTTCGGGCTTATGATCTGATGAACGAATAGCTTAAGAAACTGATCTTTATGTAAAATAAGATATTTACTGCTTTTTAAACTTACGCGAGTAATTGATACATTGCTGGCAAAATGAATGCGACAAGTATACTTTAAAACAAATTAATATTCAGTTCAAGTTAGTTTAAGTACCGATATTTAATTAAGCAGCGATTCACAGGACATGTAATTCCAATAAAAAGCAAGTGTTAGAATCTACTTGAACGTCGACAAGGGGAAGCTAGGATAAGCAGAGGATCAAAGCTAATAGTATGTTACACTGCACTAATAATATTGATAATTACTCATATTGCAAGAGCACCGCTTTCAAAGCTGTATCGACGACCCCTGGGCAGAAATGTGATTTGATAAAACAGAGCTACGTGCATTGCGAAAGTTTATTTCGATTATTTCGATACAATTTGATACACCGAGAGCTGGTTCGAAATTGTAAAATTTTTATATAGATTCTTTTCACTCTTAAATTATTATTTGTAAGAATATAATATATACAATATAATTTAACATTTAGAAGATGTAATTATTAATTATCGTACGATTCTTTGGAATTTAATCAAAAGTGGACGAAGATACAAACAAATTAAAGATCGCAAGTATCTATATATAAGTAGGAAAAAGAGGTCCTTAGCAAATAATGGAAAATTCGAGGAATGAGATGAAGAAACTTAGCGTCGTACTAAAGGAATGCAATTGGATTTCGTTCTTTTGTCATTCCGACGAATAATTAACTCCAGGATTAAGGGTATACCCGAGCGTCCGAAGTCGGCTTATTAAATTTCGATAATGCCGCGTCGTCCGAGCTCACTGAGAAATTCATAAATCGATTTAAACTTGTCATCCTTTAAAAAGTTCCCGATAAGATCTATAGTCAGCATGAAATTACAAGTGCACCGGGGTCCCACTCGTGAGGAATATTCACGACAATCAAGGCGGCTCGTATAAAAAATTCCTGCATTGTTAAACCGATTCGCAAAAAAAAAAGAACCGGCGGCTTAATTGAACGTCAGTTAAGGCGAATCCATATACGCATATAATACTTAGCGACATTTCCAGTTTAATACTATTATCATTCAGTATTTAACGTCTTGACATTTTGTACAAGCAGAGCGAAATCCCATATATTTAAGTATTTTAAGTGTACCGACGAATTTCCAGCTTAGTCTGTGTAGTACGAAAGAAAAATAGTATGTATAAATTTATTTTATCGTAATACGCAGCTTTTCGAACAATGCGATTTCGGACATATTTCCGATTTAGTAAATAATTGAACTATCGTAACGAAACAAATGTTATAATTTATCGGTATTTACCAGTAATTTTATAATCCATCAAATCTTTACCGATGTATATTTTATCTATTTGAAATAATCGGCATAATTTTAGCTTAATATAAATTCAGTTACAAGCAAATAATTGGCAGATTTCGATTATTATTCCAATTTCTCATTCAGTTGAATTATTTATTTACACAGCAATATCAATATTGACACTAACTATAAACTGTTCTAGAAGCACCTAACAATGTAAATATGAAATATTTTCGATAAAAATGTAATGGAAAATATCCACTTAAACTATTAACGCGGAGGCGAAAGCATCCGATAGATATTCGGTCGCTGACAATAATCCGTGCGCCCGACATTCTTCTAAATCGCCGAATTTTTCATCCGTGGAATGGAAAGTGTGCAAAATTCCTTAGCGGCCTGAAAAGCCAGGCAGCGCCCGAATGTCGACTACAAAAAAAAGCGCTGCCGGTGTGCGCAAGAGTCGAACAACGACGACGACGACGACGACGACGACGACGGGGACGACGAGAAGGAGGACGGCGTAGTTGGGCGCTGCACGAAAATTCCAGCGCGCAAGCGGCTCATCCCGACTTTATATATCCATGGAGAGAGAGAGAGAGAGAGAGCCCGGAGCCTTTAAACCGGGAGTTAAATTTGCAATAAATTCGCGTTAGCGTTGGCGAAATTAACCGACTGGTGCAGCACTAGCCGAAAGAGCGAAAGAGAAGGTCGTTGCCGAGAGAGAGAGAGGAAAGGCCGAGTGTGCACGGCCGCGACTAAATAATCCCAAGCTCTGTTTATGTGTCTACAAATTGCGCTAATGCATCAGCTCCCCCTTGTACATATATATACGTATACGCGAGTAAAGGCTCCCCGAGCGTTCCACGGCTGATAAGACGCGCGCGCATTTACTGCCTGCCTGGGCTTTAAGCGTGCTGCAGCTGTTGCATTATGACGATTTTTTGTTCATTATCTCGCTGAGAGAGAGAGAGAGAGAGAGAGAGAGAGAGAGAGAGAGAGAGAGAGATGAATACTACACGGACGCGTTTTATACGAGACCACCAAGGAGTCAGACTATATACGCTACGTTATATACTGGCTTCGGCTCTGGCGGTGGTGATTTTTTTTTTGTTCCGACTGGAATTTCATTTCTGTAGACTCAAGTGGAATATATATACGCATAAATTTTGCTCTTTTTCAGAATTACATTTAACTTCGTTGTGGCCGCGCGAGGTTGAATTACACCGATGAAACGAATGAGTCGCGTATATATACTGCAGGTAATACTACTGTACGACTATTGCGATGCGTTACTCCTTCAGCATTGAAACGGTACTATAACGAATAGTTTGTTTGCTTCAGTGCTTAGAAAAGAGTGTAGATAACTTTTGCAACAAATGTGTCTTTGTACCAAAAATTTTCTTATAATTGGAGAACACTGAGGTGTGTAAAAAACAACTATTTTCGCATGGCAAAAATTGTATTTATAATATTTACGTGATAAAACTACCTATTTAAATGTATCGTTTAATATTACAATATGCGAAATAGGTTCTAAATTATTTTTAATTTTAATATTTCTACTGTAAGTAGTAAAGAAACGAGTACGAACGAAACATTTTCAGTATTAGCATAGTAAGTTTGATGTAAATATGTTTTATCGCGTCCCTTTGAAATATACAGTAAAGGATGTGTACTTTCAGGTTACATCCGACTTTTTAATTAAATAATATATCCCAGTGAAGTAATTATGTAGAACGGATAATTACTTCAAAGAGAGGCTATTTCGGTCTCAAAAATTCTAGGACATTTGTTTTACAAGGGGACCAAACGGTGACTTCCCCAGATATGGTGAATGAAACGTAAGCCATTGGTCGTTACACAAAAAGCATTTAACTTTAAAGCATTAGCTACTGCGAATGACAAGAAAATGTACAAAAATTTACTAACATTTTATCTATTTGAAATATAAGGAAATAAATAAATGTCTGACTGAAAATCCATTATATTTTTTAATTATTACTTCATTATTAAAAAATATATTCTAAAGAATGTTCTGCTAGGAATTGTTATTTCTAAACACTAAAATATTCTACATTTGTTGCGGGCATCGGTTGCACCGATTTGATAAAACCGGTTCTGGGGCAGTGACAATTCGACATAATTAGGTAGAGCCGTCGACCAATTTTGGTGCATCCAATACGCTTAACAAAGGCAGCCTGATTAGCAGTCGCGATAGATTTTTTTCCGTTTCATTTATAAAATCACTACTAAACAAAAATTTATTAGATACTTACAATTCTAAATAAAGGTTCAAATGCGGATCTAATTCGTTTATTTTTAAAAAGGGTTGATTTTGTAGAAGGATTTTCATGTAATTACGAATATATCAATTAGATTGTTTATATATATTTTTGTAGATTGCAATACAGTCGCATTAGCTATTGAAATAATTTGATTTATTTAATTCAATTTTCATATTTTTATATATATTTTTAATTCTATTCTTAAAAGTATATGGACAATATAATTTATGTTACAATGATAATAATAAACTAAAATACTTCTTGAAGCTCAAATTAAACTCTTCATTTGCAGTTTACAAACATTATATTTCAATTTTCTAGTGCATTTTTTAATTGTTTACAAATGAAAAAAAAAATTGTTTCAACGCACTTATGGCCAGGGAGAAATTCTCAAATTTGCTAATATCTACGTTTATTAAATTTCCTCTTACCGTATTATCTTATGATCTTATATAGCATTAGCATCTAAAGCACATCATAGCAATTTCTTTGCTACCAAACGACACACTCACTCACGTGCGGACCAGAGGAAAATTTAATAATAATTTCATAAGCTAGTATCATAAATTTGAATGAAGGACGTAATAAAACAGAAGTAAAGGCTGATAAATTAAGTTGGCTCCTAGGCGCGCGCGCGCGCGCGGGGCCCGTTCGCAGCTCGTAAAACTCGTAGCCGAATAAGCGAAGGGCGTGTAGGGTATAAGCAGTGATAAAACAGATGTTAAATAATTTTTCTCTCTCTTTCTCAAGTCCGTGTGTGCGAAGGCGCGCGTACACGTGTGTGTATACATAAGAGAGAGAGAGAGAGAGAATCAGCAAGTTTTGGCCGTCTCTCGGTCGATTGCCCCCGACCAAATGGCCACGCACCCCAAGGAACCTTAAGTGCAAAGGAGGATGAAGATGTGCTCGTTTACAAAGTTTCGCACGAGAGAGGCCAGCAAAGAACCACCACGTACACACACACACACACAAACACACACAC
>UELV01001900.1:0-14217 GCA_900490015.1 Megastigmus stigmatizans
ATATATATATATTCGAATAAAAATATATATATATATATATATTTTCGAATTTCCTTTCGAACGCGCGTGGGAGTGGCGTAATTAACTACGCAAAGTGAAAAGTTTTGGTGGATATAGATCTAGAGTTTATGCGAGCAAACAAGTTTTTTTTAGAGAAATGATGAATTTGTGCGGAGGTGAAGGAGAGTAATCGGTTATTGCTATGTATACGCTGTACGCAAGATTCGTGTTCTGCTTTTTCTATAGTAAATGTAAATATATTGTATCGATGCGAAAGCTATATGGTTGGCCAATTGGATTGGCCGGAATATTTGCTCAGTTACGAAAATAAATTATATTTTTAAATAAAGATTTTTGCGATAGACGTTCATTAGACGGGATTTTCTATAAAAAAGAAAAAGTTTATCAAAATTTTTGTTTTCAAAATTAGAGAATTTTAAATAATACTTCACGGATCTTACCAAAACTGTTCTAGGTGAAACAAATTACTACGTCAGTCTTTGGATGATGGCTTCTGTGGTAAAATCTCATCATCACCGAACGAACGACTGAACAGTCAACCAATTCTCCCGCAACGTATTTAGGCATATTCGGATACGAATACCCCTATAATATTATATAGGCGTATAGACTATCCGGCCGGATTTGAATTTCGACCAGATTCGCATCGTATTTCTATCATATAATAAGCAACGCTATGTGTGTGTGAGTGGGACTCCCATTGTCATGATATAAGCACAAAGCGGCTAGAGAGTGAACAGATAAGCCGAGTTTTATCTTCTGCACAATGCACAATTACTATACACAATCGGAATCATGCAGGTAAGCACTTTGAATGAGGTGCTCTCGGTGTGCGCAACGCATAATCGCATTACATAGTCTATCTGTAAAATTCATTTGTATGTTAATTATTTTGTTCTTCCTGTTACTTGTGCAAAAATATAATGGACCGAAATAGTATAGGCTTACTCGCGCGGCTTGTTTTAGCAACTCGCTTATGGTAATTGTTCCAAAACAAAGCTTGACCCACTTAAAAAGGTCTTGCAAGTACAAATATGAATTTTTGTATACTATATAAATGATGTTGATGTATATGGTAGAATAATTAAATAAAAATTATCGAATAAATTAACCGTGAGATAAAACCTGTTGAATGTAGAACTAAAAATGTTCCGCTTTTATAAATTAATTGAGAAAAAGTGCAATATAATATCAAAAAAAGTTATCCATGTGGATCATTTTTCAAAATTACTTTTATCCATAATTTGAAACGGCAAATGTATGCTGGCATCGTATATACATTGTGCAGACTCGAAAAAAGCTGAAACTGAAACCTAACCAGTTGATTAAAAAGCAAAGCAGCAAAAAAAGCATTCTCCGGTTAACGAGTTATACGAAGAGGCTTAACGAAGTCCAAATATCAAGTTTCTCGCTTCATTAAATTTTCGGTGCGCAATAATACCGGTTCTCTCGTTATTTCTGGTCGTCGAAAAAAAAAAAAAAAAAAAAAAACAAACAAACGAAGAGCCAACCGTAGTATCTACGTTAACATCCCCGTAAACCGAAATCACGACATTCAATTTAACGCTTGCACGGCTCGTAATGACAGCGTGAAATCTACCAACCAAAAAACTTTCGCCTCATACACACACGCACACACACACATACTTACACCAACGTAGAGAATTTTTTGCTACATCAAATCCAAGCGCGTTAATTTTCCAAACACGAGGATGCACAGTGTCTATCCGGTGAGAAAGCAAGAAGTGAATAGCAATTTTCGCGAAGCAAACAACAACCGCGCCGGGGTATTAAACGGCCTAATCGCGTGTTATCCGTACAGTACACGCGCTGGGGAGCTGCTTCTGCTGCTGGTACTGGTGTTGATGCTGCTGCGGGTCCGACTCAATTAAAAAGTTTTCGCGCGCGCGCTTCGAAAGGGAGAAGCGTAGCGAGTATCTTTGCGTGTAGGATACATGCCGACCTTTTATATATGGTGTAGGTGTTGTATAGGTCGAAGGGAGAACTTTGACGAAATTGCGAAGATGGGTGATCGATCACTGCTGGGCGGAAAAGATGAGCGATTATTTGGAATTAAAATGGTAATGTTATGTTTCGCGGTTCTGAAGAATACAAGAGTTACGAATCTCTATATAAGTATTATCTGACAGTTTTTAACCCTCACAGTCGTCCTCGTAAATCAGACACACGTGTTGATTTTATATATATATAACGGAATCGTAATCAGCGACCTCAAAAACCCCTGTACACCAATTTTCAATTAAAACCATTAACATGAGAGATTTTATGTTGAAATACATTTGTAATGCTTATTACTTGATTATGAATAATACGTAAATGATGAATGAATTGCTTTGGTCAAATATTACTGGAATTTTTTATATATAATGTGTATATCAACGTTGAGGCATATTTTAATTGGTGTATAAATTAAATCAAGCGTGGCTTTATAGTTCGCATATCTATACTAGTCTTTTGATACAAGATCAAACCTATACTGCTTGAAATACTGAAGTAAAGTATTTACATAAATATTAATTAATGCAGTCTAATTATAAAACGATTACTAATGTCACCGACATTCTAATCCAATTACCGTACTTGTTAATTTTCACTGCAAACTAACTAAACTATTGTAAATATCACGAATACATAAATCTGCAAGTTGCATACACATTAAACGAGCAGACTATACGTAAAAAAACAAACTATAAAAAATGACTGCCTTTTTTAATCAATCGAACTCATTTCAGTAGCATAAGTAAAGATGCGGAATGTAGTTCAACTTAACATAACACGATAATAATTGATGTAAATTCTATCTAAATAAGCTCTTAATACGATAATTCATGTGTTCTCATGGAAACTTATGTACACACGTTGCTTTTATTCAAATTTCCTTGCACAATTAGGCGCATCTTTTAAACATGAAACAATTAAATTGACTGTACGAGTGTTTGGATAAGTAATCCGTACGAAATACGGTACACTAAAGAAAAAACAAACATTAAAAATCACAGAAACCAGTAAAGGGAACAAAAACGATAAGTACACGAGTGTATCGAGTAGAGGCTTAAAGTGGAAAAAAAAACGAACGAGTAGAAAAGAAAAGAACGATGACTAATGCTAATATGCATTCGAGTGTGTGTGTGTGTGTGTCGCGCGGAGAGAAGAAAAAATCGCTGCACGATTTATACCTTGCGTTTATCGTTAGCTCGATGGGATTTATTTTAAGTAAGCAGTATCTTCGGCTTCGCTTTTATCCGTAAATAAATAATTGTGACACAATAACGAAATGCTTAAATAATTTACTGTACTTGTACATTTTTCTATCGTTCCTCACTTTTACAGTTTTTTTTTTTTTTTTCTATATAAATATAATTGAAATGTATCAAAGGAGAATTATTTATGTATCAAGATCGCGAACCAATCGATATTAGATTATATAAGATAACAGCATCATGAGAACTATTTTAGAACAAAGTTATAAACTATTAAAGTTCTATTATAATGACGAATTCTAAGGTGATATCATTATAGTGAGCGGCAATATAGAAAGACATAAATTATCTTTCATGAAAAAAAGTATATAAAATATCCGCGTGGTTCATTTAACATTTCCGAGTATGCCTGTAGTGCATTTGCTTAATTAAGCGAACTACTACTACATCTTAGTTGTTTATTGTTTTGCACAATGCATCACAAGGTAGGATTTTCTCTGCTTACTGATTTCGAGGAATATTGATTCAAAAAAAGTTTACCGATTCGAAGAAATGATCATTTGCAATGTAAAGTGGTCGTGCATAAATCTGCGATACAATTACGAAATTTTTTGAGAAAAACAAAAAAATCTCCGTTGATTGTCAGCTGCTTTATCAATAATACCATTATACAAGCAATAATTATCACCTGAATTTCCGTTGAAATTTAAGTCTCGGCATGCAGTAATGAAAATGTAGTGCCGCACAATTTTGAGCAATATAGAAACGGAGTCTAGAACGAGAACATATCTCGATGGCAGGAAAATACTATCAAGCATAGTTCCATGAGCAAGTGCAATAACCAAACATTCGTCTCGGCGATGAAACGAAAAGACCAATGACTAATAGAGTGCGTCGCGCGACTGCTATCGTAAAAAAAAGCGTCGCAGTGTAGGAATGAACCGACGCGTTTAACACCACTGGCACGAGCGGATCAGTCATTTCATCAGTGTATTCGTGTAGCCGCGGGAAAATCGTAAATATCCTAACGGTTCTTCGAGGTGGAAGCGAGGTACGAAAGATTCTTTTTCCGCGCTTCTATACTCATAGCGTGTGACGGATTCACTCTTTCTCTAGTATATACCGTAGCAGCCGTTTCAGCCGTGCACTGATCGTTTGAACGCTTTAGACATGACAACGATGTGTGCGCGCGCTACAGGGCGTTAACATTGGACTTTTTCTTGTGTTCTTTTCGCTTTTTTTTTTGTTCTCCTATCCTCCCCGTACGCGCATGCGCTCCCAAGTGAACTGAAATACTGGTATTTTTAATCGTTGCTTTGTTGTCTATCGTTTCGAGTGCGCGCGAGTGCACTGATATGGCTAATGGGCACAAGAGAGATTTTGCATTTTGCGTTTGTTGATTTTTTTCACTCTGGGGGCTTGTTTCGAGCGAAATCGATTTCGGCGGGGGAGTGAATATTTGAGTTTTTCACGAGCGAACGTTTTTCGACGAACGCGTGCGTGTATGCGTGCGCCTGTTAATGGATTTGCAAACAAAAGTGGAAAAGCGCTTTCGGTAATGATAATACGAAAGCTGCAGTGTTGTTTCGTGATTGACGCTCGAAAAATTTACGGCTTTCGAGTACATATATTTTCCTTCGTAATAGGGGTAACGTACTTTTTATAGAGGAATATCGTATGCTGCGCAATTAAGAATATCCTTTACTTAATACAATACTGTTGATTGAAAACTTGAAAAATTGAATAGTATAAATAGATTGAAAAGGGAATGGAACGTTCTTACTTCTCGGATTAGTATTATTACCTCGCTTTCGGCTTTCAAAAATTCTTTGAAATCCCTTTCTCTTAGTTTTTAAGTCTTAATTTGTATCGCTATTATATTATTTATTACTATGTAAGGGACCTTGGTCCGTATACTCTTCATAAATAAATAAATAAATAAAAACTCCAATAATGTCGATATATCTTCAGTTGAATTCCAGTGCTTCAAAAATCACGTATCTTCTCCATCACGAAGAATTCATACACTGTTTAAGTTTAGGATTTCCGAAATGTCGTAAAAAAATTCATGCTCTTGAAATATTGGCTGCGCAAGGGCCATATGTTTGTGAAATGGTAAATTTTCCTCGAAAGATAAGCACTCAGCCAAAAGCTGCAGCATCATGTGCAGCATAAGGTTTCATAAATTTGAGAAAAAACGTCTTCCTCAACCGAGAAATAGTGTGTAATACATACTCGATAAAACTACCCGAGCACGAAATAAACTATACGCTTGTGTATGTATGTACACTCGTGCAAAATTATATCAATTCAGCATTTTACCAGTTTCAACTGAAATATGTAGCTCGACTTTGATGTAATAATGCTAAACTTTATGAGGTTTCTACGCGGTTTCTACGTGCTCATTACATCACTTAAGAGAAGAGGTAAATTAATCCAGAAATAAATATTTGTTATGCACCTTCAACATCTAATAGAATGCATACCTGTGGGTAACAGGAAGCGGCTTTATGTGGTGCATTGCAACGAAAGTCACAAGCAAATACCTTCCACTTTATTTAATGGTGGAAAGATTTCACCATTTCCGACAGTAACCATTAGCATATTCGTGACAGTCGATCTTTATTACTTTTTTTTCGTTTGCTCAAACTTCATAAAGGGCAGTTTTTTTTTTTTAAAAGTAAACTTTCAAAAGTGACAATTAATTACATTGATTCCCTTCTATTATCGAACGCTTTGTTAAATTGATTCAATGTAAAATAAACTTTTTACTGCTCAACCAAACAGATTATATCTCGTTATTTATTGTACCAGACACACGTTAGATTAAATAAATAATAATAAAAAGTATATCCAGTTCGCCAGTAATTTAATTAACAATCGGCAATTAATCAAACATATACGGCGAGCGCTCGAAATTGTCATGCAATTTTCATTGAAGCCAAGCTTTGTACTTGATATATTCCAGGGAGTGGATAATTTCGTAAATGAATTAGTGAATTATTCTTATGCGTAATCATAAAAGCTTTATGGGTGAATATAAAAGTATATTTATGGAGGTCGTAAAAATTTTCAAAATAATAAATCTCTAAAATGAATAGGAAAAATATTATATGGAAGCTCCTCATCGATAAATAATATAATTTACCAATTGCAATATTTATGCATCGACTGTGGCTTTTACTCGGACGCACCGGACGTTAATGATGCGACGATTTTCACACACATGCGCAATTCCATCGAAGCACTTATGCGCGATTGGTTCGACGAGTTTTAAAACTTTTCCCTGCGTTTGGCATAAACTGCGCTATTCGCATATTTCATATACCATCATCAAATATATTTCACAATATAATTTCTCTTTTCATTCCGCTTTCAGCGCACTGTCGAGAGAATGCAAAAAATGTTAAGATGACCTTCCGTTACACAATGATTTAACATTTTCAATGTTAACTAAATATTTGCTTTGCATAAGGGCTCTCGTGTCGATTTCTATAAAGATACCCGGGATATTTATACGGGCGATGCATATATACACGTCGGAAGTTCATATGCTCAAATTAATGATATCCCAAAATAACACCTATTATGTATTAATAAAACGAAACATGCAAAAACACGAAAATTAACTTATTTATATAACAACTGTGTAGAGCACAAAAAGACAATTCCATTTTTAAACTAAGTGAAGCTGGATAGAAATTGACAGAACGAACGATTATGTTTATTCAAATTATACCTATCTTTATAATTATATTAACTGATCTATATAAGGTAAATTACTACTCGATAATACAGTAGATTGTGTTTACAAATAGTCCAGTATAGAATAACAATAATACTTTACTTTTAAACATAACTTTAATAACAATTTATGTAACCAACGTAAATAGTATATCATTGTGATAGATCAACTATATAATATCAGCTGGAAACGATCGGTTATTTTGCAAAATACGATTTTTCATCCGCAATGAAAAAATTCATCTGAAAATTCGCGGCACGCAGGTCGGAAAAATACGAAAATTTTCAAATCCACCTTTCAACGCCACACAATTAATAATCTTCATCAACAAATCTGGTATGTATCAAAGAAGAGCCCGATAAAACTTCCATTAGCAATTTGTGTTTCACAAGAAAACAGCTCTCAGCTATATATCCAATCCTCCGCGGTTGCATATAAGTACACGTATTCGCACTGGTCATCGTCAACGCTAACTCGCCTCGAAATTGCATAAATCTCGCATAAACACTAGCTCTCCGATTTATTTTTAAAGTCCACCAATAGATGCACCTTAGAGCTTATATATATACCCTAGATCCATACACGCCGCATAACAACTCTCAGTGAGTTTCCCAAAACAGCTGCTACTGTACAGAAACAGAAATCGAGGAAGAAGAGAGAGAGAGAGAGAGAGAGAGAGAGAGAGAGAGAGAGAGAGAAAAGGAGAACCGAGTGCAACAACGGGAAGAGAGTTGAAAAGAGACGGAAATAAAGCAAGAGAGAGAGAGAGAGAGAGAGAGAGAGAGTAACGATCGCTCGGTCGCGTGTGCAGGCAGTTACGTAATGGCTGCACCTGCATATACATGCACTAGGCGCATATGTCTGTATACATGTGCGACGAGGAGACTCGAGCAAAACGAGAGTATATGGAGGCGTATAGGTTATATATATATACGTATTGTGTGTGCAGCGACGGCGACGGCGGCGGTGGCGACCTCCAAACGGCGCAATATTTATGCTCGCACGATTGACATTTAAAAAGACGCGTGGCAAATCGAAGTCGCGCGACGAGAATTTGAGTGAAAAAAAATTGTCGGACTTATCGATGATTGATATACGCGAATGAGTTCATAAATAGGTGATTGGGTAAAAGTTGTGCGCGCGTACAGTTGCTATATACGATATACGATGATCGACTGCCAAGTTACGAGGAAGTAATATGCATTTTGGTAAGTATAAACAAACGCACTGTTCGAGATAACGTGGGTCTATATGTATTATAAGCAATGGTTAAAGACAATCCGAAGTTTTTTAGAGCTTAGGGATTTCCAATTTATAAGTTCATCTCGAAATATATATATTATTTCAAAGAAATTAGTTATTTTTGTACTACTCGTTCTGCTTAATATGCGTTTGACTATTTTTAAATTTGAAGGTATAGTTAAGCAAATTTGAAAGTAAAAACACGTATAGCTTTGAAGTTTTACAATTTTTGTACAGTTTTTATCTCAGATGATGTTGAGCGAACTTTTGTAAACATCTCTTGAAAAAGATGAAAAAAAGTTTCTTATAGCTCTACTACAGCTGTAATAGAACAATATATTGAATTAGCATTACCACGAGTTAACAAACGGAATTATTGAATAAAAGGAATTGAGCAGATTCGCGTGTCTCAATACTGCACTCAGTTATACTTTAAAGAGTTCCATTAAAAATAATGCATATATCCGCCACCGATTCCACATATTTCGTTCGCGACGTTTTCACGTACAACGTGCATAGTATATATACATATATAGATATAAATACACGCACAAGTCGCGAGTTGTTCCTCCTCTCCGCAGCTCGAGTTTTCTTTTTTTTTTTCTTTTTTTTTTTCATCGCCGGGCGACGTGATTACGCGAATAAACGCTCGTAAATGCGGTACTTCAGTCGCGCTATCGATGATTACTCACTTGACGCCCGTGTAAATTCCGTTTATCGGATTTTCAAAATGATCCTTAATAACGAGTTTATTTTTTTCCTCGCGCTCTCCCCCCTTTTTTCCAAAAACCCTTTCAGGAACGCAATGTGATGCGAGAAGCGATATACGCTGCAGATGCGAACTTGATAATGACACGGCTGAATCGCGGGCAGAGCGGTTATTATATTATATTACGTAAATATCAACACGATTAACTGAGCGGCGAATGGTCGCCTGCTGACTTATGCGGAATTAATGATATGCTATGGCGAATTTCGTGGAAATTTTTTGCTTTTTTTTACTTCTCCATCGGAATTATTAAAGTAATTGAGTTGTTTGTACCTTATGCCTGTGTACAAGTATAACTTTTTCATTTCGACAAAAAGGAATTATCAGTGAAAATATCCATAAAGTATTTCCAAACCCCAATTACCATCGCAACCCAAACAAAACCCCGATAAAACAAAAAAGCAGAAAGGTACGAAATCATAATAACGATCAAAGCAACGCAGCGAATCAACGGCGAACCTTTCAAATTACAATGTACAATGCAACAAATCGAGCTCGCCAGACTATTCGAAAACAGACGGTGCACAACCCGAGTGAGAGAGCGACTGCTGCAGCCACACGCACAGACAAAAAGAAAAGCAAACTCAGCTCACACTGCAGACACAGAGAGATAGAGAGAGCGAGAGAGAGAGAGAGAGAGAGAAAGTGTCTGAAACCAGGCGTAACGCGCGCACCAACCGCGCGACTGCGCACCCGTGCGCTCGTTATATATATATACCGATCACTCACGCAGAATCAAAGCTCCGTATATGTATATAGAGGATGCGGCTTATACTATATACAGTCCCGAAAATCAGACGCGCGCATGCATGGCAGAGATGCAAAAGCGTGCAGTGTATACAGGAGGCTACTAAGCGCGGCTGCGCGGGCCAAAGTCCATCGGCTAATTGGACGCATAAATTAACGAACGAAATCTAACGCGCGGGAGGCGATTGATCAGCGACGCGTCGCGCGCGGCTCTGCGCGGACTCACAATAGCGACCCGAGAGTGCTTTAATCGCGCGTCGACGTGGCGCGCCTGTGGTACATAGAGAGAAGGAAAAGAGAGAGAGAGAGAGAGAGGAAGGAAGGGGAAGTTAATAACGCCGTCAATCATTCGTCGCTGCTACTGCGGCGCGGTCGCGGTGTTCGCGGGTGTCTACGGACAGAAAGGCGCACTGCCAGCCTCCAAAGCGCCGCGGCACGGCACTGCAGGCGATCCGATGCTATATGGGTATACGGGTCAGTTATTGCTTTTGGGGTGGTTAGGTTAGGTTATCGAGTGGGTGGGAATATTTTGTTTTTTGTTTCCTTTGAGCGAGGATGATAGTTTGATGTTTTTGAATAACGTGGAGTGAGGTTGATTAGAGTTGAGAAGGATAAATTACATGTTTTATCAAGTTAGTGTTGAGCAGATTCTTAAAATTATGCTTGATATTAACTCCTTAAGTGTTACTCGCCATTCAGATGGCGAGGCGAGTCATTTATGCAGATTTTTAGGGACTTCGAATGTGTAGGTTGTGCATAGAGGATTGATGCAAAGTAACGGTGATGATGTGAAAGCGTGATTTCTATATAGTTGATTTGAAAAATTTCAGCGTATACACTTGTATGATAAATGAATGAATATGAACAGTGGAGGAGCAAACTTACATATTATAGTTCAAGATAGTTGAACATCGTGATGATAGTTCCTCGTTTTCTCCAAATTACTGCAAAATCCTTCAAATTCATCTTTATCAGAACTATAAAATTAGATTTCCTATCGGGTGCTTCACAAACTGTTGTTTCATACATAAGTTGAACAATAAAGTTTATAATACTCACGCGACAGAAAAAAACACGCAGACAACAGAATCGTTGTATAATAATTCACAATTAGTTATAAATAGAACAAAGTTTTCTACAATGCTTTGAAAATTATTTAATGCGTTACATAAAAATAGCTTTTTTTGCACAATCAGCTCCATAATAGTATTGCGCATCGAACTATTCGCTGTTTTTTTTTCTTATCCTCCTTGCATAATAATAATTATGTTTACAAATTCTGTCATTAGATGAAACTACAATTTTTGTTTGACCGAAGCTTCCATTAACCTCTTTAATAACGGTTATTAATTACTTATCTACTTACAGAACAAACATTTTTTAAAAACTACATTCCAATAAGCATCGTAAAAGTTCTAACGATCGTCTTCCAAATGTAACAATAATGAAAGGAAAATCGAATTCCAGTAAAGTAATCACTGCGAAAGAGGTTTGGGAAAAGCCCTTAAGTCCTCGTGGAATAATCAAGATCGTCCTCCTCTCGTCGTTATTGACACGCGAAGTATCCGTTAATCAGGCGAAAAAAGTCAGCCCTCTCACGGATAAAATGGAATAAAACACGCGAGTATGCTAATCCTCGGAGGCCTTGAATTCTCCCGAAAACGACACGTTATTCGTCAGCTTCCTTCGCAGTGTCACGACGTTTTTTTTCCTTTCTTTTATTCGCGATTTTATTCTCACTTCGCACATCATCGCGAAAATCTTTCCAAAAATAAAAACCATGAGCTTCTGTTTTTTTGTTGTTCTTGGAATAAAATCTTAATTGACTTACATTGATTTGTAAATCTCCAATTAAATATTTTATTGTGACCCACAATTCCGCTATGCACATCATGTATTCCTTGGGTGAGTAGATATTCTTCCTTTGTGCATTACCTGTTTTGTATCAAAGGAGAAACAACTTGAAATAAAATTAATTAAGCAGATCATCAACTGGATCGTTAGTAATATATACTGTTCTAAATTGCTTTGAAATAATTATTATTTCATTATATGAATTCACTCAGTACTTTGTAATAATGAATATTGAGAATTAGTGTATACTTTATCTCTGGAAAGAGAAATATGTATGTATAGTTTATCTGCTGCTTTTTTATATTAGTTAATACGGAATACGTATGCATCATTATAATTTTCTTCTTGCAATATAGAATAATTAAAAGTTGTTGAGTAGTGATAATTAAATCCATACGTAAATAGAAAAATAAGATAAGATGCGCGATAAAACAAGCTTTTACAAACTTCTATATAATCATATGCCAATAAAACACATCTTGTTTACAGTGAAATGATAAATATTTACGAATAATATCAATAAATTTTTTAATTAATTGTGCTATTAAAATTGCGCATTTAGATAAATATATTGGTTGTCATGAATTATCTGAAAATACAGTCAAAAAGCTTGTAAATTCATATATAACGTGTATAATATTATAATATTGCAATATTATAATGTATCTAAATTGTACGTAATTTCCCTTGCACTTCAATAGTTTGATAAAGTTACATTTTATCAGTATTGGGCAGCCGCGGGTATGTAAAGTAGCTTCTCTATAATGAAATACGGTATTAATGAACCCAACCTGAGTGAACATCATTCATGAAGGAGATCGTTACTGATGCTAGAAATTTATGCGAAATTAATTCTTAAAACCTCAGCAGAATTTCAACATTCGATTACACTTAATCGCCAAAAGATATTCTCCCCCTTTACTTAAGCATCGCTATATGTAAGAATATTTTATAGAGTGTATAAAATCGCAAAGGCTCACGATTTGACCGCAGCTGACTTTTTCGAGGAAATAATAAGCAAGTACATTTGGTTTGTATTTAAATACAAAAATTAAATTGACGACTTTAACGACGTATTCACGCTCGCAGCTGCGGTAACAATGCAATGTAGACCTGACTTCGCGACCTACATATGAAATGACAATTAGAATATTTCGTTTGATACCATTGGAATCCGAATAAAGTTCATTTTTTATTAAATACACTGACAGTTTTATATAAAGAAAACTGAAAAGGCTTTTATAAAAACATCGATTGCTCATTTGTAATAGTTTTAATTTCGTTCAATATTTAAGATTCAATATTTAACCTAGAAATAATGAAAGATTCATGTAAACTTTACGATGCAAATTAGTATAATAACGCAATATTTATTCAGCATATTATTTAATAAAAAAATTTTTCCTTTTTGTTCCAGGTTCGTACAATTTAATCACAATTCATTCATTTGGGCTAGTATGTATAATAATGCGCTATTTAAAAATATCATAAAATATTTCAATTAATCTTTCCATCAACTTAAGAATTTATATAACCTAAAACGATTTGGAAAATGCTATAAAGTTAAATGGTAAAGAAAGAATCTGTCTTGTCAACACTGGGTAATAGCGCAAAACATAAAAATTACGGAAATCGTATAAAAGTGCTCAAAAAGAATTATCTATTCAAACAAGTGCCTTCAAGCCATTGTCTCACGCTCTTTTTTCATGAATGGCATCCTCCAATTCTAAAAAAAAAACAGCCCTTCAATCCGTCACAATGACTTAACGCGTATTCTCCATCCTAAATAATTTATAATAATAAACGACCCGGGATAAGCGAAACAAAGAATTC
The DNA here is from genome assembly GCA_900490015.1 of Megastigmus stigmatizans. Lineage (NCBI taxonomy): Eukaryota > Metazoa > Arthropoda > Insecta > Hymenoptera > Megastigmidae > Megastigmus > Megastigmus stigmatizans. Next base: position 13,433 of record UELV01001900.1, read on the forward strand.
GACTCATGTGTACCGTAGCGATCTAAGATATTAATCGGGGCCAGCGAGTAAAATGAAAAATACAGGATCTGAGTCGCGTGTTCGCATATGTCACACAGCCGTATATAAAGTGCTACACGTCCACTTTATAACTCCGATACAAAACAAAAGAAAGAGAGAGAGAGATGGGAAAAGAAGGAAAAAATCCCAATATTTTTCCTTCTCGCGCTGCAGCATTGCGTAAAAAGCCCATAAATAATTTCCCTTGGAAAAAAAAGAGTCGTGTATAGCGAGAACGAAAGAATGCAAGCGAGAGAGAGAGAGGGGGGCAAAACAAATAAGAAAAAGAAAAGTAGCGGCGTATCTCGAGTAAGAATAAATAAACGAGCACGAGCGAGCGTTAGGATATACAAAAGAAAGAGCAGCAAAGTATAATTCCCGCGAGAAAAATAGATAGATAGAGAGTGAGAGAGAGAGAGAGAGGCGCATAGAGGGAGGTGTAAATGGGAGAAGGGCGCAGCAATTCCTTTCCGCATTTTTGCCCTGTGAATTAAATTGCTTTCGATAAATCTGCCGGTGCCGCGCGCGCGCGCGTGTATAAATCATCGTATATATGCGCGCACGGAAGCCCCGATAATCCGATCGCCTTCGCCTATGCTATACCTACTGCCACTGGCTATATGCGCGCCTCTCTCTTCTCTCTCTCGCGCGCGCTTGCCTTCTTCTTGGAGGCGACGCACTTTTCGGATGCCATTCCACCGCGCCACACACGCGCTACATATATATATATATATATGTGTGTGTGT
>UELV01001901.1:0-10922 GCA_900490015.1 Megastigmus stigmatizans
CTGACACACTTACCCTACCTATGGCAATAATAATGGGAAATTCCGTCGCTGGACGTAATGATCGTAAATGTCATGGAAACGATCGTAACAAAAGAGGATAATATTTGAAATTATTTTAGTATAGGTGTATCCAATGCTATGGTCATGTAAGGTGATTGAAAAATTTGGAATAATAATATAATAACAGTATGATCTAAAGATAAAGAAAACAAAGAAAAATTACAAAAATTTCTACTAGGGGGATTGGAAATTTCAATTATCGAATTATATAGTCCAATTGACATTTGTTGGCATCTTTTTAAAATTCGCACTACCAACTTTTCACAAAGATATCGATGTCATCGTTGAAATTGGATAAAGCAATGAAAATAATACTTACGATTGAAAATGAATAAAATGGATCGATTAAAATGCGACAATTCGTGTGATGTACCAATAATACAGACAATGAATTTTTCCTGTTTTCTAGGTAAAAATGGAAGCGGGGCAAGCGAGACGAAGCACTGGCAGGACATGATAACGAAGCCAAGGCAGACAATCGTGCAGTGGCACCGTCTCAAGCCCGAGTAAAGAATCTACAGGAGGTCAAGGGCGGCGCAACGATGTGAGGAGACAGCGACAGCAGTCGCAACGGTATAATCAGTATAGCAGCAGAGGCAGCCGACGACGACGTGGAAGAAATATTATCGCGTTACGACCGGCGCTCCGCTCAAACCGCGAGCGTCCCTTTACTTTTCGCCGTTTAACAGCTAAGCTATGAGAGAGAGGAAAAAAAACAAAAACACAGAGAGCGAGAGAAAGATGAAAAACCAAAGGTGGAAAGGGAGAAAAACGTAAGCACGCGCCAAAGGCTCTCTCGCGAGTGTCCCCCTGACGATCGAGAATTTAAGAGGGGATGAAATGAAAAAAAAAAAAAAATAAACGATCGAGGGGACAGTAGCTTGAGATGAAAAAAAAAAAACTGACGGACTGAGGAATGGGAGATGCGTGTTTTTCTTGCGATGAGAGAGAGCTTGGCCCGTATTATTATTACAATTATTATCAGAATTCGAGATCTCAACGAAAACAGAAAAATCTGACCGACATCACACGCAGTCCGAAGTGAAAGAATATAAAGAAAACAGAACATATATATGTACAAACTCTCTGCGCACGCGAGACGTTTTCAGACAAAAATTTGAATCTGTTCGTAATTTATGTGATTGACGATTGTCTTCGTTCCCTGTTTTGGTTCTTTTTTTGTTCGATAAATTAACGTATAAGTAGCTAAGTTTAGATTTCGTTGTATCGTAGTTATCGAGGAGCTGATGTGCGTTTTGTTCGAGTTCGATGATGCGATTAAAATCCTGGATGGGTCAGTTGATGCTAAATACACTGTGACGTTTTGGAAGATAACATCTGACGGATATCTGTTAAGTTAAGTTTCTTAGCGAACGAGAGAAAGAAATGTTTCGATCGATTGTATTCGTTTCATCCTTTTTTATTCTATCAATGTTAAGGACTTGTTTATGACGATAAACAAATGTCAGTTCACGGTTGATCGGTTCATTCGACAAAAAGAGATAATACCCTATTTTTAACATACAGTGTTAGCTACTTGACTGTTCGTACAATAAATAGCTTTCATAATTGAGAAGAAAAAAAAACAGATGATAAAAAATTATCGACTTTCATAGCTGTTTTAGCATTGGCTATCCTGTGCAACGTGTTATTCCAGTTTGTTGCGCTATAAATAATCGAATAAATAAGTATAACAAAAAAAAACATGAGGAAATAAACGCGAGCGGCTAATCGTACATAAGAGTTTGCGCCTACTTGTGGATAGTTTTGAAGCTTCGTTAAAATGCAAAACTTTTGTTCCGTCGTTAATCATCGTTTATGATTTTGTCGAGCTGCTGTAAACATATGTAATTGTTGGACTAATACTTGAAGTAAAACAAAATATCAGTAAGAGACGGAGCGAAGTGGTCTGTTATTTTTTTAGTCAGCAGAAAAGTGGTCGCCTCGGGTAATTGGTAATTACTCGGGACGCTTATGTATACATTATATATATATATAGGACATAATCGAGCGATTAATTTTATCGTGACTTTAGGTATTAAAATAAAAAATAAATGCCACTTCGGATCTTATAAGTGAATGTTTGGTTTCCAAGTGAGTATAAGTAGTCATTTGTAAAACTCGTACTCAGTAAATATTATTATATAATAACGATAATGAGAAATGTGTAAGACGCGATTATAGTAATTACCAATTACTTTTGCTATCACGGCGTTGTAGTGGGATTATACTTTTGTAAATTAACGACTAGTCTGTACTGAGATGATGTATTTAAGCAGATGAAAAAAAAAAGAAACTATATAAACCAGAGGAGAATATTAATTTAATGAGAAATTAAAAAATGTGGTCTATAATCAATCGTGATTACTGATTATAATCTAACTATTTGACGATTAGCGCGTGTGTTGTTACGTACCATCGAAAACGAATTAATTTTAGCTGCAAGGGTTTGTTGCGATTATGTGTAATGTAGATCGACCCTTCTTATCAGTTTTGTGTTCTCAGATCCAAAGAGGAGGAACAAAACCACGGAACAAACCGAAAATGCAAACTCAATGAGAATAAAATTAATCATTAAAGGTTTAAACGCGATTAAAAAGGCGGCATGGAAATAAGGTGCGTTATAAATATATATACCAATGATTTTTCAACAAACTGCGCAATACGACGCACAACTTACCGTCAATTTAAACCTCGACTTTTTTAACGTCTTCGTCACCGATCTGTTAATTGTGAAAATTTATCGATACATTAACCTCGATATTAAGTGTACCCTTTAAGCCTACAAATAATAATTCGAGATAATAAGAAATAAAGATTCGATCCTCGTTCCATTTTCAGTCAAACTGAAAAGCAAAATTTACATTAAACGTAAGCTAATTCATCGCCAATCATTCCAAATCGGATGACAAATGGCATTTAAAACGTAACTTACTTCTTATCAAATGGAAACAGTTCCAATTTATATTGCTACTTATATTTGGAATACATTATCATTCTAACGAAATCTCAATGGTAAAATAGAAAACAAAAGCTATAATTACAAAAGAAAAGGGAAAACTGTATGTCGATCGGTTTGTCATTTCCTATTATCTCGTGTTGTGCTGCGAGCTTCAAAGGCGTTTGTTTATTTGCGCTTCCATAGTCCTTCGTCACCACGACAAAGTTCGTTAATTTTACGTTTTCACGCAACACAGTTTACACAATTAAATTAAATTTTCATTAATTCGTATTATACTATCTTAAAAAGAAGATTAAAATAACGTACCGTCAAATGATACATTGGGTCAACATTTATTTAAAGTTTAAATAGAATAGGTCTATTCGAAATTTATTTGAATGTTATGATAGTTTCATACAAAATGCTAATCATTTGAAACATAACTTCTGGCGCAATTGTGTAAACTGCGTTCGATTCTGTTTTTCGATGTAGGATCGGTGACGCGAAAACCGCTGATCAGCTTAGTATTTCAAAACCAAAAGACAACCGTTTTACGAGAGAAAAAATATATATATAAACGAAAAAAGTAAAAAAAAATACAAAAAACTATTAAATATATATATAATTATACAACCGTGGCCAATTATAAGAAAAACGAAAGAATTAATGAGTAAGAGGGAAGGAGATGATGTAAGTAGATGGTGGAGAACAAAAGGCAAAAAGAAACTTGACGAATTACGTATATACTCTCTAGCGTTATGAAGACCGCGAAGTTGATGAAGTAACATGTAAAAGTGGATAATCGGATGCCTGTAAATACACGCGATTCTATGTGTAGAACACGAAAGCGCGAATATGAAGATACAAAGGAGATGAAGAAGAAGTGTCTTTGACTCTCTTGAAAATTAGATAAACGCGTAGCTCATCCATACGTAGGCGGAACAATAGTTTCGACGGCATTTTTTTTATATCGCGAGATTACCGAAAAATCCAAACGACAAGAAAAACAGAGAAAAAAATGAAGATAGTGAGAGAAAAGTCGCGGAGATGACAAGATTTTAAAAAGTGATGTCGAAGCATAAAGCGCGAGGAGCTGAGTTTTCAACGGGACGCTATTTTTGCGCTCTCCCGCTATATAAGGTTATGATCGTTAACCGACGCAACCATAAAAAAAAAACAATTCACGGAGTACACGAGCGAAAAAAAATCCTTAAATAAATAGTAAGACAAAAACAAAAACGTATCTTGTAATATCGATTGTGATCGGTGTACCTTAAAAAAGCTCACACTTAATTATGCTAATGAAAAATAAGAAATTAAACCTAAGCAAAATTTAGGGTGTAATGAAATAAAAAAAAAGTAATAAAAAAAAACTAGTAGTCGACTCGGTAGTCTTGCTGTTTGTTAACAATAAAATCAATAATGAATGAAAAAGATTCAATAAAAGAAATTCCCGAAGGCCGTCTGAAGCTTACAACGTACCCAACGTGTCGCGGTAATCCAGCAAATTTCCCCGCTTATCCTCAATAGAACCTTTCTCGTCGATACTACATTATTGATTTTTTCTTCTAAATCGGAATAGAACGCGGACAAATCGCATAATCGTAAACGACTCTTTTATCCGCTGTTCTATATCATAAAATACCTTGTTTCCGTGCACAATTGGAAGCATTCGACTATGCGGTGAATATAGAAATCTCCGTGACAAGCGATGCGCGAAAAAGCGAGAAAATTGCACACTGTAGGCACAAGCACAATGGTCTATATAGGAAGCGACACGGCAAAGTTCCGGCCTTCCTTCTCTTGTGGGAAAACTAAGGATTTCAATCAAGAAAAAGCTTGAGCTAACTTTACCGGGAGCTGCCGCGGTGCAGAATCGACATCTCGAGCGTGAGAGAAAAAGCGCGAGTTGCGCGGAGTACAGAGAGAGAGAGAGAGAGAGAGAGAGAGAGAGAGAGAGAGAGAGAGAGAGAGAGAGAGCAAAAGGGATTCTATCAATTTTTATCGGGCTATTCCTCCGAGATATTGACTTTCTCTTTACGCTGTGTGTGTGTGTGTGTGTGTACGCGGAGAAGGCAGACGCAGCGTGAAATTGAAAAGATTCCAGAGGCACGCGACAACAATAAAGGCATCGATCAGTTTCTCGTAAGCGCCGCAGAAGATCGATAATTCGGTGTATCACGAGTAGCGCGTACTATTACATGCGCCAGTGTGTATATATATATATATATGCAATTGAGTTTTTCGCCCGAGTTTTATTAAGAAATTGAATTGCGCGCGTGAGGAGTTTCTCGTATACGACGATGCGGCCGTGGGGAATCGTTTTGATGTTGTTTACGCGAGGAGCACGCGAGACGACGACGGAATTGGAGAGATTGAAGTTTCGAAAGGTGCGCGTCTTTGCAATACGATTCGACGTAATTGGCAAAGGTTCGGAGAAATTAATTTCAGCAGAGTAAGCAAAATCGATCCCAACTTATCGATATACTGCTATGAGTTAAATTATGGCACTCCAGGCGTCACGAGCAGCAAACGCGCGCGAAAAATAATTATACAAAGCAAAGTAGATGACAAATTGGATTTATATTCGACTCTGTGTATGTGTTTCTGAACAAGCTCACAATCCAGTTAAGTAAGTTTCAGTTGCAGAGATAGAGGGAGGTAGGGATTGATGCAAATATAACATAGAACCGGTGCAGCTCGCTAGTCAAACACGCGCGAGCGACTATACACTATCTTGGCCATGTGTTTGCGAGCAACTCTCCTCGATCAAACAAGACGTCGACGACGGCGCCACGGCGATTCTCTATATATATGACATGGAATCCTCTCTCCCTATATAATCTACACATATATATATATATATATATATATACGCGAAAGCTTAGCCCAGTCTAATTAATCCTCGCGTTATTCTAAGCGCATAAACCAACTCGCCCTGCCGCCCCTGCCGCTCTCTGTCTGTCTGTGTGTGTATGTGTTTGTGTGTGGGTTTGCTCGAGCATTATTGTTTAAAGCCGTGTCCGCAGGGCGACGCAAAACTCGCAGCGCGGCCTGTTGTTATTTATGCGACTGCTTGTACCCTCGAGTCGCTGAATAAATAGTTTTAAGCGGGCTGTTCTTGCATAATTGGATTTTCGATTAGGACCTTAAATTGGTTTTAACTTTGTTTATATCGCTAGGCCGCGGCATTAAGCTTTGAGTTATATTCCGTTATAGGATACTTTGTTATGCGAAACAACACAGAAAATTACGATAATTATCACTCCATATATCGGTAATTTTATTTGTCCAGTTCGCGATTTTGATTAGCCGCGTTAGTCGTGAAAATATCGTTTGCCCCGAGTTTCCGCAGTTATCATGATGAATTTCACCGAGCGCAGCACATTGTGGGCAAAGAGGCTCGGAGCCGGTATATATATATATATATATATATGGCTGTTTACACTAGGCGAGAATTACACTCGGAGTTGCGCGGCATGTATCGCTGAATCCGCGCGAAATTATAGCTCTAATTTGGATGCGCCTCGATTCTTTCAATGACCCACTTTGCTCGTGCCGCTGATTTTATTAGCTACATATTGCCGCCGCGTGGCTGCTCTCAATTAGAGCGCGATAAGGGAAGCTAAACCATCGCGATCGCGTCTGCATCTGCACAGCGGCGCGTTGTTGTAAATTGAAAAATATACGCTTTCCGTGCGTTAACCTTTTATCGTATATTGAATTTTCTATAATGAACTAATTAGGTGGAAAATTGGCTCGACCTTCAAGTGTAATTAATCCATTTTAATAATTTGATTTTCTTAATTAATCGATACATCGCATTACTTGTTAAATAAGAGAACTAATTTAATTATCTAATACTGTTAATTGAAGAAACAATAATTTGTCGACTCATTCTTCAAGCATCAACGTCAGACGGCGGCTAATCCATTCGGGCAAAGTAAATTGATATTAAAAAAAGCCGTGCGATACGATGAGAGAGGGAAAGGATGAGAGAAAGAGAGCGAGAGGCGCTGTTAAAACACGCGTCGCGAATTACGCGTCATGATAATATATGCCGCGCGATAAAACGTTACGCCAAAGTTGTATATATACGCGATAGTCCGTTGAGCGACCGTCAAACGAAATCTGTAAGCCAACAGCTGCACAAATATACACGTGTATCCTCTCTGCCCCTCGTGTACACCTATATATACACGCGCTGCTTTTACTCGGCGAGGCGTTTATACACGTGCACCTGTATACGAAAGTGCGAAAGAACGTGTTTACGCGGAAAAAGTCTTGCGTTCCGTTGCGCAACATGAAAATAATTAATTGACTCTATTTAGTGAGAATTTGATTTGCGATGTCTACGCGTGATATCAGTTTTTTTTTTTTTGCAATTTCAGTATTAAGTATAAGTAATAGGTTTAAATATGTTGAATGATTTGTAATAACTCGAAACTTTTTTTAATAATAATGAAAAATGTAACTTCGCAATCGATACCTCAACAGTTGCTAAATTACCCAAAAAATCAGTTATCGGAAATTAATTTGAATTCCACTTTGAGCGCGCGCTATAAAAAAAAATACGGGACCGCCGTCTAAATTGGCGGAAGCTAGTGAAAAAAAGCAACGCAGGAAACAAAAAAACTTTTACCCGAGCTTGCTTCATATATAATACAGACATCTGATAAGAGAAACTTGTTGCGCCAGTTTTTCGCGGTGAATTTAAGGAAATACCAACTTCCATATGCCGATGATAAATCGAGCTAGAAATGAAATCTTGCCGTGTCGATTGCTTCTGTATTGTACTTTTTTGTGGTTATTGGGTAAAAAAATTATATAGACGATAAAGGTTCTAATGCTTCATCAGCAAACAGTGATTGAAAATAAAAAAATTAATCGATTGATTTAATATTTACAAAATGATTATAGTCCCTACAGGAAAATTAATGTATAAAAAATTGTTTAAGGTCTAATAATCGTTTCATCAATGGGCTGGAATCCATTAAAATTGCATATTGGAGAGTTTATACAATACAAAGTTTATATTCGTTCTTTTTTTCCATGTAACTTTATATTAATTAATAAACTAAATATTGGTCGTTGAAAAATCTATTTTGTTAGTGAAAAGTTTAAAACACCGTTAACATAAAGCAAGAAAGTGAATTTAATCGAAAACTTATTTATGAATCGCAGCTCAATAAAAAAATCACTACGATAAACATAATCATATCCAATAAAAAATCTTTTCTTCGGGACAGTCCCCCGTGTGTATTTCTTAAAAAAAAACTGGAAAAAGCGTTCGCAAAAATTCTAATCTCTCTCGTCACTTTTGCGCTGTGACAGAATAATCAACCAATAAAACAGATAATACAACAGTGACTCGTTTTCTGTGTTTAAAATTACATATTGACCCGTATTTGGTACTTGCTGCAGTGCAAAACGTGACCGGGCAAAACAGTGCGTTAATCGTTGCTGAGATCGATGTGTAGATCTTTCGTTCCTCTTTCATTCATTTCGAGGCGTGTGGACGCGTCGTGCGCTAAAACTAAACCGTATAACCGACAAAGTTTTGACATCTTAGCGAATGTGCGGCGACATTGAACAGAGACACACTGAAACAGTCCGCTTCCTTTTTTATTGACCGAGACGTTACACTAATACCAGGAACAAAGCAAAAATATAGTATATTATGTATCTAGGGAGAAAATATCCTTGACTGGGGTGAACAAGGTCTGGGCTGGTCAATTTTTCTCCCATGGTGCATATTTTATGTTTCCTCGTACCAGCACCGAAAATGCACATTTCTTTTGCGCACATCGGAAGGGAATATGTGGCACTTCTGATGCAGGTAGGAGGAAAAACTACGCTTATCGCGTTGATTTATATATAACTATATATATATAATAGACATACATAGCTGAAACGAAGTGAGCCAATGATTCCCCGATAACTAAAAATATATAAAACTTCTCTGTCGCTGTCATCCCGCATGTTTAACCGAATAAGAAAAATCAAAACGCTACACTGGAGTACCATTTGTAAAGAGAAATATCAAGAGAATATAATATATGCATCGTATGAGAGAATAAATACAGGTCATTTTTACGATGACGCGCAGTAAAAGACTATTGCATAGAACAGAAATCAGCAAGAGGATAATAGCAAGAACAAAAAAAAGACGTCAGTGAACCGATACATACATATATATAAAACATATATAGGCTGCATATACGTACACGAACAATCCGCGAGGAGTGAGAACAAAACTTACACGCATATTATATATATAAATACATATGAATACACTATAATCCAGGGGAATGAAGAAAACGCGACACGCATGATTTAATGAAAGCAAACCTAAAAACATATAACATTGTCGTGTCCACTGCACTCGGCTGATCTGATGTAACGCATAAATATGTCTGTGTATATACATATTATTATGATACCCTTTTGAGCGAGACTTGACATATACATATATATAAAAGAAGATAGAAAGCGATGATAATGATGATTTGATGAAAAAAAAATATATAATGAATCGATCCGACGCACAGGCCCTGGAGGGGGCGGATGAAAACAAAAAACAAAACGACAGACACACAAAAGTCTCAGCCTGCGGGCTGCGAAAGCCCTTTGTAAAGTATTTTTATATATATACTTATGTGCGAAACAAAAAATATAATACAGCTATGCGCGCATGTGCTCGTAACGCGGATGCTAAAGACAAGAAGAATTGTAAGAGAGAAAGGGAAAAATATCCGGTGCACATCGTATATTATGCAAGAATATGTACACAACGTACACTAAAACACACGTACACATCATTGATATTCGCATACCTGTATATTATATACGTGTTATGGAAATGTCGAGGCAAGAAAATATATTAATTAAAATTAATTATAATCTTTCGATTTGCGCACGTGAATTTATCAAGCTGTTCCGTTTTCACTGCGCTGAACTTATTCGTATAGTAACTTATCTTTTTGTATAAAGTACAAATAATTTTCCTTATTATTTAAGGAAAACTTTTTTTTTTCGTATAAATTAATAATAATATTGTTGTCATGAAAAATAAGCTGAACCAATTGGTGGATTTTATTTCGAATCGCGATGAACGAATAAATTTTAGATATAGTTGATTTGAAATAATTATTTTCTTGCAATTTCCGCTTGCGTACATATATAGAAGTGCAGCAAAACTCCCATTCTTGTACACTCCCCCCTCTCCTCCTTCCCCAAATCGTATACGCGTATCTCTTTATATATAAATGTCTTTGATTCGCGCAAGCGATTTTGCATCCTGTCATCTTCTCATTCCTCGCCTACACATTCAATTCATTCGTTTCAGATTTTTTAGAACGAAAGTGTGTTATTTTTGTTCATATGCTATAGTTATGTATTTAATGTATCAGGAAGTTTTACGAAAACATAAAATATGTTGAAGTTTTATGAAGAAAATTACATTGTCGAAGTATTTTACTGTCAAAAAACCAAAATGAGTAATAATTCCAATCGTTTGTTTTCGCTCTAAAAAATCTGGACCTCGAAATCATCGACAGCGTTTGTAACTTTTAAATTTGACTGTCTGAAGAGAAGCTCTATTAACATAACAATAAATGTATGTGTTTATAAAACGCGACAATGATGATGATATTGACCCGAACGGGGGATAAATATATAATATGTAGAATTTCGCCCTACAAAGTGTACGCACTAAACTGAGCTTTCGGCGAATCGGTGCGAAAGCTCATTCATTTACTAATTGAATTGCTGATTCTTTTATCGAACTATATAATGAAACCAGAAACACAGAATACGAACATTGGAGTGGGTGGGCGCAAGGCGTCGATGTGATTCTAATTATACGAGTAATTAGCGACGAGGCAAATTAGTCGGCAATTGTTCTATTTATCCACGATCT
>UELV01001901.1:10942-23508 GCA_900490015.1 Megastigmus stigmatizans
GAAGTGATTAGTGCTGTTGAAGTAATTAGTCAGTTTGGATAAGTAAGAAAAAAAAAACATAAAATCGCGACGAGTGGTTATATTTTAGAGTTGATATATATATATATATACATATACTGTATTACGGCTACATTTAACGGAAAGTATAGTATGCAGGGAGAGTGAGAAAGAGAGAGAGAGAGAGAGACGTAATTTTATAAGGAGATTCTTGCGAGAGGTTTCACGGGAAATGTATATTTTTTTAAATATTCGGCTTTGTGGGTGAGGAAAAAGCTTCGCGCGACGTTGCAATATACCTATGTGTATCCGCATACTTTTTAAATATGATAAATCGACCTGAAGATTCATAATTAAACACCAATTAATTAGTATTCTGTGTTCAATTGTTACGGTAATACAAAATTATTGCAAGTTCATAGGTTTTATTAGTGCTATTGATTAGTATTTGTAGCCTAAATGTATTATATTATTGACTAATTATCAAAGAATATATTGTAGACAAAAAAGATACTGTTGAGTGTTTAGGATAGTATATAATTTTGCGATTAATTACTTGCATAATTAATTACTGTTTATTTTCAAAATAATATAGTAGATGTAGTTATATATAGAACTCGTTGTTTGTCAAAAAATCATATGCAAGTTTTGTTTTCATTGATTGATATACCTATACTAAATTTTGAAAAACAAAGTACCTACACTATAAACTATTTCAAATACATATATATTTATGAAAATTCAACTAGTTTTTTAACACGCAGCAAAAGATAATCTACTTTAAAATGAAAATTATTGCCCTACAATTATTTTGAAGCCCGTTATAACAACTATCCTAATGTTCGAGTTAGACTCTATATTTACAGATTATATATAAAAAAAGCTCTTACGATAATTCCATAATTGTGATGATATAAAACAACTCAGTATAATGAATATGAAAGTCAGCAAATATTTAAGCCAGAGATTATATAAATGAAAAGTCGTCCAATCGCAATTCTATTAGTAAATAAAACGCAAAATCCGACTCGTTGAAAATTACCCGCTCCTCCGTAAATATTATACCTTAAAAGGATAAGAAAAGTTGGTTAGAGTAAAGAGGCACGATGTATAAGTGCGAAGCTTAAAGTAAAAGGTTTTTGACCGACGATTACGACCCGCCCCCGTCGGAGCAATGCATCGAGCTGCGCATTATTAAGCGTCTTTAAGGTTAGATCGACACTTCGATTAAAAAAAAGAAAAGAAAACAGTATACGCGCATAAAAGAGTTGGAAATGAAGTCTAGATAGTGCAAAAGTTACTGAGTCGCGTGAGAAAAATAGGAGAGAGTGAAAAAGTAAAAAAGAAAAAAAAACGTGTACGTCGAGATAAAAAAGATATCGAATTTTGATTGACATTGTCGACAAATTTAGTAGTAGTGGAAGTTAACAATCGAATTAAATCGTTTCAAATAAATGGACAGTTGCCAACTGAACTTTGTCACCTCTCGAATGCACGTATACGTAAGACAAGAATGTGTAAAAGGTCTCGTTGAAGAGTATCTCCACATTTTACCATACCATAAAAAAGTGCATAATAAAGCAGATTAAGGGAAAAAAGTCACAAAAGTATAAACATTTAAACAAAAATAAACAAAAAAAAAAGAATATGAAGTATAAAAAAAACTGTGTGCCAGTGTATAACTCGTATAAGGCCGGCGTAGCCCGAAATCGTTGTCTATCGTCTAGCGATGAAAAAAAAATTTACGCCACGAGTAAAAACCGTGCGAAGCTAGATCGTCTAGTTTTTCCGTTAGATTTATTAGCTAGTCTTTTGGTTAGTGACAAACAGAAAAAAAAAATTTTAATGCAAAACAAAAAACGTATTAATAAGCTCAAAACGCATGTCGCTGAATGGGCTGAATACCGTGGAGACAGTGGTGTGAACTAAAATTCCCCGAAAAGCTGATGCGAAGACAAGATGGATTGACGAAAAACCTCTACCCTGACCCAGTTTCGACGCTCTGAATTCACTTCTCTAATTATCCATTTTTTAAATTAAAAAATAAAATAATGGAGAATTTCAGTTCTTAATATGTTACGTTTGTAATCAGCTTTGCACATACATTTCAATGAAAATGCTTTAAAAAATCCAACATACTTTGAAAATTAATCTTTGACTTAAGTTTAATTTAAGTTAAATTTAAGTTGTATCTCTAAAGAGTTAATTTCATTTTTATTAAAGACAGTCAAATTCATTGCCGAATCTAACTGAAAAACTTCATTCAAAGTAATTTGGAGCGTGAAAACAAAAAGAAACAATAAAAGAAACTAACCATCTAAAAAGAAAAAAGAAGCAGTGAAAACCCGATATCTTGTAGAGCGTGTGCGTAGGCGCACATCCATCGATGGCCGTCGTTCGATGCGCATATCGAGTTGAGCTGATCTTTGTGTGTTTAATTTAATAACATAACATCAGAAATAAATAAAAAATAAAAAAAAATAAAGACGTTATTTATTTACCGTGAAACTACGTATAGTTTTCCTGCGCTCGAGGACCTGCTGTTAAGTTAAAAATAAGAATAAGAAAAAGGGATAAAAAAAGTAGGGAAGCGCGCCGCGGGTCCTCGGAAGAAAGAATTGTTTTAGGGTGGCTAGAAACTATTCAGGGAATATCCTTAAAAAAGTCTGATGAAACGTACAAAGTAATTAAACAAAAAAGTAAATAAAATAATAAAAACGAAGTGTTATAAGATGACCTTTTTCAGATCCCGATACATGTTTTCGTCAGACTTTTGGTAGGAGTTTCAAAGCGCTTTTCATTGTTTTCTAAAACTAAAAATAAAAAAAAATAAATAAATAAGTGATGATCCTATAACCGACGAACGAACCTCTTTTTATTTATTTTTTTCGGGAGAATCTCAAGCGACAATGGACGAATGTATATGTCGACACGATATGCGCAATCTTGATTTTCACGAGGATTCAAACACTTCGATGCGTGTGTGTGTGCTACAAAAAAAAGACAAAAACGAAGCAGAAAATACGTTTGAAAATACAAAAGCAATGAAACACATTACGAAAATAAAGGCGCGCGGGCTTTTGAGATTCAACTGTAGTGCCTGAGAAGCATTTATTCTTTGTACGTAGTTGCGTAAATTGCATGCGTGCCAAAAGGAGTGCAATTCAATTGCCGAGCTGGGAAAGTGGGAAAATTCGGGAAAATCACTAAGTTGAAGGGAGAGAAAGAGAGATAAATAATTGTAGAACAAAGCAAGAAGTGAAACACTACGGACACGCAGCAAATCTAGGAAAATCAATGTTGTACGAATGTCGCGTTGCACATACATTGCGATTAAAAAAAAATACTGCAATTTTTAGGGATCGACTGACGAAAAAGTAATAAAAAAATAGAAATGGGAGAAAGCCTTAGTTCGGTGACTCAGCACTTTTCACTTTCATCCGCTCGCAATTAGTTTATAATTAATTGTGATTATAATTATTATATAAAAGTAAAGTAACTAGTTAACTGTAATTATATATTTTTTATAATTAACCGTAATTGTTAGTCTTCTAGAAGGTGTGTGTACATCGGTTTATCATCGATCGCATTGGGATCTTAACGACTACTAAAAAAAGAAAAAAAAAACACAGGCATTTATCGACTAGGAATGTGCAAGAATAAAAAAAAAAGAGCTTTGCGACGTGCCGATGGGAAAATTGCCAGTGGCCGAACTCGAGGCTTCTTTAAAAACGAAAAAAAAGCAGAGATAACGATGAAGATGATGCGAGGCGCACGTGCGATTATAAACTCTCACGAAGTTGGCAGGATTCGTTAAATTTTTAAATTCTACGCTAAATGATGTTCGTTTATTCGCATGATCTGCGAGACAGATTTTGGTCGCAGATTCTGATAAAATATAAATTGCACGACGATTGTAAATTTCTCGAATGATCGAAAAAAACGCTGATAACGTTGATTTTAAAATTACTGCGCATTTTTGTCTGTGGAACACGAGTTTTGCGGTTACCTTACAAATGAAAACTATGGTTAGGACCATGAAGTTACATTGTAAAATATTAATATTAATATTATAATAAATTTACAATAGTTATAACAAAAGAACAATTTGTTTCAACTTTATTATCCTTAGCACACTTACATTTTGAACATTATTTTTCAACCATTTTTATAATTTATACCAATTAACACTGGGAATACTTTTTCACAGCAAGTACAATAATTTCATATTCATTATCAATATTCCTTATAATGCTATCGTTCATTTTCATTTAACAATATACTTAATATCCAAATAATGACTTTCAGTATGAGCATCAACTGAACAACATAGTTTTATGATTATAAATATCGATACATGCAGTAACTTTTCTAAACTTTTTAATAGACAATAACAAGTAACTTCCAATAATTGACATATGCCACATTACCTAAATAATAACAATAGTACTTTCTGATTTAATATAAACTGCGAATTAATTTTTTACATTTAAAAAATTTGTAATTCTTATCATTTGGGATTATGACGATATCTGTAGCAGAATGTCGTTGCTTTTAATAACCAGTGTCACGCTGAGTAGTTGAGAACATTTGTGGCTTCCAAAAGTTTCGTTACTGTCGAAGATAACTTGAAGGAAATACTTTTCATGGCAAGTCGACTCTTTATTCCAGCGTTGTGAAGAGCGTAGTGATAAACATCCGAGTAAAACTGAAAAAATATTTTTTTATGTTAATCTTTTTTTTATTATGACCTTATTGATCAGAAAATTTGCGAGTGGATTTATGTACTTTATTGTTTTCATCAGCTGGTTCATCGGTAAACTCTGAACTAACCTCCGTGCATCCGACCAGCATTGCTCGGAACGGCGTTACCAAGAGTAGTGAATTGGGTCTCTATACAGGGGATGAATTAATTTAATATTTTATGTTGATATATCTATGTTCGCAGGGCTTATCGAAATAAAAAGGTTCTATATAGGACACGTTAATTGTCGTTAATTATGATGAAATGTTTTGACAATAAGCAAATTAATTATTAATAAATTTTTATCTCTGTTTTTTTTTTATTTCATATAATGAAAAGCTATTAACATTAAAAATCGATTTTAGGACATGAAAACAACAGAGACGTATTATTAAACAAATTTAAAAATATTCCAAGACTTATGAGTTTTCTGATAAAGTATATATACTGTGTACACTTTTAACTTATCTGATAAGAATTATTGTTAAAGAATGATTTTCCCAACAACCTTTGTAGTCAATAACAAAGTCAAAAATATCACAAAGGCAAATAATATACGATTATTTCTAGACTGTGTTTAACTATTCAAATTGTTAAATTATTAAATTATACTTTTTTGATCCTCATAATCAAACGCTAGTTTATCCATAATTTCAATTTGATATAGAAATTAATTAATCTACTAAATTCGAACACACTTAGTTTCTTAACATATAAAGCATAGCTCGGAGAGTAATGAACACTCCATTTACTAAGAAAGTATCGAAATTTTAGCATTAATTAAATTTCAAGTAACCGTCCATAAATCTTGTTCCAACTAAAAGCAATACTGAAATAAAATATTTAAATAGATTTCTTACTAAATTTTCAAGACACGAATTTAAAATGTCTTTCTATCGCGAACTTGTCAAAGCATCACTCATCAAACACCTTCAGCGAATAGTAGTAGATAACAAACAAATGCAGACACCCGAAAATGAAGCAAAGGCAGCAGCATCAGAGCTCGTTCAATATAGCGAAGTCTTGCTCGGGATCTCCTCGAGAATTCGTCCCACGTGCTTATGTAAAGGGCTGCACGAAGCTCAAGGTTAAGGGGCTATAGACTCACCACCTTGCCAATGCAGCCGTGGATCTCTTTGATCTGCGTGACGATCTCGCGTGGCGTGCGCGTCGCACTCCACCTCGACCACGAGAAACTGTAGGCGGTGGACAGTATACCCATGCAGGCCTGCAGATGCCTGCCGGCGACCGGATGCTTCAGCGACAGGCCCTTCAAGTAGCTCGCGGCGTCCGACTCGGGGAACACGTCGCAGCCCGCGGCTCTCATTTTCTGCGTGGGATTTTTCCAAAAGCCTGTCATTATCGACTTTTCCCGTGTTTTATTTACTGGGATGCATTCTGTGCGGTTTTTTGCTCCTTTCCGTTTTCATCTTATATACATTTACATTTTTCGGATTTATATGTGTATAAGTATGAATTAATAAGATTATTTTCCAATTAATTAATTATTTAAAAGGTCTTGAGTAACTATTATTTGTTTAAAAAAGTAAGTAATATTAATAAAACAAAAATTTATAAAGGTGGATTTTTCGACCAAAACGTAAATTACAGGCTAAAGTGCGCATTAAAAGACTTCAAATAAACGTATGTCCCTTTGGGTGCTATTTTAAGACTTCATCTCAAGAAGTTAATATTGAGGTAGAGATAACCTGAGTAAATAACTAGCAGAGTCATTCTCTGTGCACGATTGTTTACACTTAAACAAGGTTCAACAGTTAAAATTAAAACTCCGATTGCGAGTCACCCGTTTGGGATTTAAATAGCTTATAAACATATATAAACAATCGGGTAAAAGGGACGATTTCGCTAGTTATTTGGTTAGATTTTTTTCTACTTAAATATTATTTTCTTGATATAGTGTCTTAAAATGACCAAAGGGACATAATTTGATTCGAAGTTCTTTAATGCGTACTTTAGTCTGCGATTTCGGTTTCTGTCAAAAAATAGTGCAAACGCAATTATTTTCTTCAATATATAAGGGGCGGTGATTTAACTCTAGACACATTAAAGGTATTTAAAGCCCAAAAAATGGGTGGCTCCTAACTGGAGTTTCATTTATTTTGAAGTGAATAAGGTAATCCTTTAAATAAACCTTTATTTTTGTCCAGGTATAAGTGTGTGAATGCATACATATATAAGTTTATTCATAAAAATAAGCGTTTGGAGGATTAATATTTGTTAGCCCTTTTCTCGCGTTTTTCAAAGAGGTTAAAAGGGTCAACTTTTTTTTAAATTCATGTTTTTCATGCACTATAAGATGGTGTTGGTCTTATAGGTGCTCTTTAACGGTCGGAAATGCCTTGTAACGATTTGCATCATTCATTTGCATTAATAAAATTTGAACATTAAATCCAATTTTAAATTAAAATATTTATTTTAATAATATTTACCATGAAACTTTTGTGCAAAAATAAATTTTAGTTAGCTCATTAAAATATTGTAACACCATATATACAAGTCGATAGCGAATTATTCAAAATATGTAAATTCAAAATTCATATTTACAATGCAAATTCAACACATGCTCAATTGTCTTAATAAGGTTTAAATTCATTTGTATCAAAATGAAAAATAGATAATCCAATTTTTGACTTACAAGAACAAGTTCATGAAGTTTCATAAATTCGCCCAAGATATCTTGCAAAGCTGTCGATCCTCCGCCTGCTATAGAATGTAAACACACCAAATCTTCCTGAAAAAAAAACCACATCAAAGTTGATACATAATGTCGTAAACGTTTATTTAACTCTATCATCATAAATGTATGGATTAGTTTATACTGAACCATTGCACAGTCCATATAAGTTCATACACTCCATTGGAAACGAAAAAAAAATTAAAAAATCATACTATTACAAAAACTATTACTAATGACCATAGATCATTCTAGAATTGTTTTGAGCATGTTTCCTGTTCTGAAAAAAGTTCAGTTTGAAAGGGTTAGTTGAACATCTATTTTCATTGTATTCATTAAAACTCGTGGTTATATTTTTGGAGTTTTGTCACATAGCATGAAGCATTTATGTAAATAAGATACGGAAGTAATTTATTTAATGCGTTTCCATTTGTTCCAAAATGTTCTTATAAAAGCCCGTCAGGCATACTATAAATTTGATTCGAGTCAGAAAAATATAACCGTAAAAAAGCATTTTCCGCGATAATTTAACTATAAACCTATAAATGCAGTATCGTAGCAAACGCTAAACCCAAAAAAAAAACATACAGTGGTTTATGCTCGTCCTCATGTCAAAAAAACAACATTCGATCTCTTTAAATCTCATTGTGTAAAAGCACGAAACAGTTTCTCAACCAATCCCTAGGAAAATGATTTAATCCGAACAAGGTCTAAATCATCCTCTAGTATATATATGTATATATATATATATATACCCTGACGAGAAATTCTAGCTGAATGATGGCACCGGTGATGCCGAGCAGTACACCGCCCTCGGCTTTCTTGCCTGCCTCGGGCTTGAGCTCCCAGCTCTGGAAGGGCAGATTGACGAAACGGTAGCCTGCGAGGCCGTGAATGCCGAGTCTGCCGGTGCGGAAGGTGATGGTCTGCTTCTCCTCGTTGTACTTGATGTCGTGGATATCCTCGGTCGACCAGACCTTCTGGTCCTTCAGCCAATGGCAGACCAGTGGTGGCTCGAACCACAAAACCGAGTCCGGTAGTCTGCAAGGATTAACCCATTTGTGTATAGACCTGCTGCTGCTGTTACTACTGCTACGTGTAACGTTGCAAACAAGCTGCAAGCTCTTGCTCGGCTTTACTTCGCTTGGCCTTTCTATTGGCATCTATGGGATACGCGTTGAATACTAACTTTTAGGATCTTTACGGCTTTTAGCTTGGAGGTAAGCTTAAAAGGCTTATTGATGCGGGTGGATACTGATGCGGGTGGACGATAAATTACTATATTTATATCATATGCTTTTATTTGAATTGCAATTTCATCATTATTGTTGGTTGTGATGTAACGAAGGTTTGTGCCGATATGAACTATATATTGTAATTAAAAGAATATTCTCGATGCTGCTAAATATTTTTCATTAGTCAGATCATAAAATTTATAACATACAGTTATCCCAATCGAATTTTACAACCGTTACAGTTATCTCGGTACTTGAAACGACACGATATCTATATAAATACGCCACTGAGTGAGAAAGTCAACGTTCTCTCTCACTTTTTACAATTCAGATTACAAACCCAGTCAAAGACTCCACTAAAATAAATTCGGTTCCAAACCTCAGCCGGTGACTCGCATTGTCAACCTCAACCGCATGCCCCAACTTTATTAATAAAGCGAATTCAATTTGGACACAAAGACACTTGAAAATTCAAAATATTCAACGCAAAGATAAGGAAAATTCTCGCTCGGATTATCAAGACAGCAGCAGCAGCAGCAGCAGCTAAATCCGGAAGCGCCTATTCGTACACGCGAGCTCACACGAGACGTCATCACTTGATTAAATCTCGGTTTGCAATTCAATGGGAATAGGAAGAGAAAGAGCTGTAGAGCGAGAGAGAGAGAGAGAGAGGGAGAGAAACAAGTCGTACGTACTTGAGCGTGACAAGCACAAGTGCCTCCATCGCAGCTTCCAGGGCTTTCATCTCGGCCTCGATGACTTCCGGAGTTCTGTCGGCATCGTTTGCAGGCGGTGGCGCTTTATAGGGCCTTCGGAACCTCACGATTTCGAGCTCCTTCGGCAACTGCACTGAGTCAACCAACACACACACATACACACAGTTCAAATTAAAGCCATTACGCGACATTGTCTTCTTTCTCTTCTCGTTTTTTAGTGCGCTTGTAATGGGGGGTTAGAGTGATTTGTTGGCGTTGAAGGGCTCGAAATTCCGACGACAATGCCAACGAATACGCCGGGGGGAACTAACTTTACAGCTACGCGTAACAATGCCAATTGTCGCCTAGCCCCTGACGCACCTCTAACGTAGACTTTAATACTTGGTGATTTACACCTTATGGAAATTTGATATCGTTCGCGCGCGCGATCAATCAATGTACTTTGGTCGGATATCCCTTTTTCGATGTGTATGGCTTTGCACCTTTTTTAAATCATCTTTTTCAGTGCACAATGCAATTCGTTATCCGATATTATAAGTGTTCGAAAATATATCTAATTGAAATTTTAATTATAGAAAGTTAGAACTCTTCGACTAAATAATCAATTGCTTAATTAGATTTCAAAACTACTTGAGCGGATGATACTCCATGCACTAGTACCAATAATTGAACGCGAGAATTATTACGAAATTAGTTAATAATCGCGGATAATTATAAACAAGATAAGATAGTAGCGATAAAATGAAATTTCGCCAAATCGAATTATGATGTATTAATTGTTCAGCGTGACGCGCTATCTCGCGAGGATTCATCGGTTTTTACCAAACACCTCATATTAACGTCTATCGAAATCAATCGATTACTTCATGCACATGACTCATTTTTGTTTCTTTTTTCATACAAATCACAAGAATATCTTGCTATATCTGACTGCATTCGATGCCTCATGATCGAAATACATCAATAAATTAATGCTTTCGCGCTGTATTTTCGTTCGATTATGAATTTATGAATTCCTCTTACTTCGTGGGCTGAAATCTATACAAGGATTACTCACTTACGAGTCGTTAGAGTAATGTCGCGGCACATTTCTTTCGGCTGGGGCGGCTGATTGATCAGGTCTATGCGATATAATCCGCCCAGCATCGAGTACTTGCGCAAATTTATCTCCGTTTTCTTGGACTTCGTGAATAGCAGTCGTCTAGTTTCTTTTCTCATGTCCTCTGCGAAAGATAAAGGGGGATTATCGATGACTTGTGCCCGACGAGAAGATTAATCGAAATGTCAATAGAAAAGCTCTCCGACCGATGATATTAGACTAAGCGTGCAGAGAAAAGTTTTAAATTTGATTTTAGCTCATCGTGAATGCGTAAGGAACTGTAAGATTATCTTCAATGTTGATGATGGCAAAATCGAGAATGGATTATATATTAAAAAAGACCAAAGTAGACTTTCCGTATCAGAATAATCTTTAAATACAGCGAAATTTTAAACCATCAAAACGCCACCTAAACAAATTGCAAAAAAAATGTTCTCCTATATCAATTTCGTTACAAACAAACACCATCCCTTAAGCAGAGAGAGAGAGAGCAAAAAAATAGGAGGGGACCAAATCCATTGGTAACGGAAAGCCATTTCACCGCTTTCACAAACCTATGTATCACACAATGAAAAGCGTCAAACGAGCGCGAGTGACCACACATCGTAGATGTTAAAGAGATATAAAAAGGGAGCGCGGTATATGTATAAGAAAACCTTTTCTCGCGCATAGTGTAACAAACCTTCGTCCTTCAGAATCATTGACTCGGGGCTGACTAAATCGGGCATAGCCGCCTTTTCTGCTTCCGCCTTGGCCTCCGCCTGTTTCTTATCCTTCTTGCTCTTTTTCTTGCCTGCAGGCTCGGGCGCCGGTGGATTTAATATTTTATGGATCGCAGCGCGCTTCTCCTCCAGTCTCGCCTCACGGCCATCCCTCTGCTCCTCCCGTATCGCCGTCAGTCTGTTGTACTCGTTCTGACAAAAGTCCAATAAGTCTGCGGAGATTCGCAATCGTTTAAATTTGTCATCATAGGCGAGTGTCTCTTTTTTGTTTTGCTGCGAGAGTTTTGCGAGAGGCGATGATTATTGGAGACGGTGTAGTATGGAAAAAGTTCGTGGACGGGAGTGCTTGATGGCATTTTGGATCGTTAAACGTTTTTTTATGACTTTTGAACTCTCTCACTTTTTTCTTTTATCGTCGCCCTTACAACGTATGATTTCGCAGTGAAAATAAAGCACTACTTTTTACAGACACTCACTCTTCCTCTGGAGTTTCGCTGACCAATAAAAGGTCTTCCTTTTTTTTTAAACGTTTCAA
Organism: Megastigmus stigmatizans; assembly: GCA_900490015.1. Lineage (NCBI taxonomy): Eukaryota > Metazoa > Arthropoda > Insecta > Hymenoptera > Megastigmidae > Megastigmus > Megastigmus stigmatizans. Next base: position 22,686 of record UELV01001901.1, read on the forward strand.
AGTTCCCGTTCGATTTGAAATTTAAATGATTGGCCGGGCTTATTCCGAATGGCTATTGAAGCCTTTTGTAGATTCTTACGGGTGTAAGAGAAGTTTCAGCTACAGGGAAGATTTTTGTTCGGGGAAACTTTCTGAATGCCTAATGCAGATGCAACCCTTCATGCAAAGTATGCAGAAGTCGGGCTTATCTTAAACTCTTTGAGAAAATACTTATTAGATTAATGTTCCTTAAGTCCCGAGATGATTCATCTAGTTTAAAATTATGGCCTCCGAAGGCTATTACAAAGTTATAATTTACGCGATTTAGAAATCAGCAATTCACTACTGCATAGATTAATAATTTACATGCGGGAGAAGCAGAACTTTGTATAAAAACTTTTGCGAGATCAAATTATCTTTCATCTAAATTTAATTACTTTAAAAAATAATTAAATAATAAAAAATTATATATGCTTAATTTTCTCACAGTCGGGATGGCGCCATTTGGCGTCATGCAATAATTTTGCTTGAAATTTCTTACTCGGGGGTTTTTGAGGTTGCTGAGCACAAATATGTAATCAGAATTTCAATTTTTCAATTCCAAGATGGCAGACGAAAAATTTTAAAAATATCGTATTTTTGTCTGGCATCGATCTCTCTACTTTCATGTGAAACGAAATAAATAATAAATAGAAAAACATTATCTAGCATCCATTTTTGATCAAAATAAGTATCAAAATCGATCTCAGCAACACTCAAAACCCTTAGAAAACTTTCTTTGCTGATATAAAAATTTTGAAAATTTCCCTTTGCCACCGCCAGCCGGCATGACGCCATATGGCGT
>UELV01001902.1:0-11336 GCA_900490015.1 Megastigmus stigmatizans
GGTTATCTTAGATGTATATACATTTAGAGGATACTTACAAGTAAATAAGGGTTTCAGGAACATGTAATTGTACCGCGTTAGAAATTCTTCCATCTCTGTATACTTTTATATTATTGCTATAAATCAACACAATTTCGAGAGCTTAAAAGCGGACACGACTATGCACGTACTATACGGCGTGATATTTACTTCATGCGCTTACGAAGCTATGGTGCATCAGACGCCGCAATAGTACGTAGCGCTGCCGCGCTTTTTTTTTGAAGGGATCCTGTCCGGATTGGTAGCGGAGAGCTCCCAATTTGAGAGCTCTGCTACCTCAATACAACCGTCGCTATTACACACGGCACTTGGTGGCTCTCCGCTCACAGTCCGGACGGCTCCTACTCCAATCTTTTCTCAGTGTACTGACAACAAAGATGGACCCTTCTTTGTTGCTACTGCAATCGCGACGCGATTGTTTCTAAATCAGTTTAGGTTAGGTACGTGTGTAATACGTGTGTAGATCTCAACAACTTTTTGGCGTCTTGGCGGAAGTGGGACTCGGCGCCGCTGATATAAGATATAGTAGAGCGAGCTGCGCTTGGTCCTCGGCCGTCAGGAGCCGCGGAGCGGGTATAGTCAGCGCTCGTCGGCTCGGCCGGTGCACAGTGCACACTATATACACATAACACACTATACGCAGCGCCGCGCAGCAGTTCACAGAAAAGTCAACGCCACCTACCGACCATGCGATCACCGCGCATGTATAATTCAAAATTATATTAACTTGCAAATTGTTAATTTAATTAAACCTTTGAACGATATTAAGTTTTTGTTTATCCATAGTAATCTAGTAATATTACCGCAATTTTTCTATCAATATCTAAACTTAATACATCAATATATGCAGTAAAAAAAAATAAAAAAACAAAGATACGTTGTAGAACAGTATAAAAAGAGTCAAGAATTATTTTCCCGAATCATGTAGATAAACGAATAAAAACACTCTATACACAGTCTTTCTTTTTTTATCTCCCACCCATATCCTCGCGTTTTCTATTAGCAGCCACGTAAAATGGGAAGAATCGAGGCGACGCGTGAATTGACTCGTGGCTGATTCATTCAGAAAATAATCTGCGCCTCGTGATTCTCTCGTGAACGCCCACGAGAGCTATTGTCGTATGAGTAATTACTTCAATTTCTTAATTAATTTTCGGATGAAATTGCACGTATCTCGAATATAATTCATTGATTTGTACATGCTCCAGACTAGTGCACACACCTTTTTTCCATTGTTTTTTATTTATCATTAAAAGACTGTAATTAATTTATTTCTTTGCAATAATCGATGAATTCTATTTTTCAAATTCTTTTTCCCCTGTTATACCAAATGAAACGTAATAAATATGGAAGTCAATCAAAAATTTTCGTGCAAAAATTATTTTTATCATTTCAAACTAAAGCAACTTTATGATAAAAAATTGCATCAAAATTCAATTAAAATCTAATTGATTATGTTTAAAAATAAGACTCATTTTTGTCAATAGTAATTTTGCTGCTATCAACTAAATTTATCTAAGAATGCATCGCAGCAACTGGCGGTAGAACAATAATGCCCATCACCATCGGCGTTTAATTTAATGTCGAAAGCTGCAGCGCTAAAGACGGCAATGGGTGCGTGCCCGGTATACGAAGTGGTTGTGGACCTAAATATAGAATTTCGTTTGCGATACCCTTATATTCTCGTGCATCCGGTCGAGTAATTTACTCGAAACGCAGGCCAATTTAAAGCGGAGCTTAAGGAAAGAATGTTTTTGTTGATGAATTTCGGAATTTCAGGATATTTTTGCCGCTATATTGGTAAATATTTTACTTAAGTTGTTTTTGTAACAGTTGGATTTAAAATTGCAGTGCCACTTTTATTTTTATTATATAAATATAAATACTGATGGTGTTAAAATTTGTTACAGGGAATCGTTTTATTATTTGTTTATTAAATATTTCATAATGTATAATAAATTTACAAATCTTTTTACACACAAATTTTGTTTATATTTATAATTAACACCCCAATAATATTTAGATATGCAAACTATGAAATTAATCGCTCGTACAAAATTGTATTTCCGTATATAATATTCATGACACACGTTTGATGATAAGCATAAATGTATTTTCTCCGAATGCATTTGTCACTTCAATGAATTTGTATTATTAAATATCTATTTATATTATTAAATCTTTTTGAAATCATGAATGATGTATAACAACGCTAATGCGTTAGAACACAATTAAAGATAATCGAAAAAAATTTATCTTGCAATTTAGCGATATAAAAAAAAGGTTCATTTAAATTTTGCCTGCCTCGAGGAAAAAACGGTGCTGCATTTTAGTTTTGCAAAAAGCTCCATCCGAGGCCAGCTGAGATAGAGTTTATAGGCTGCAGGATTGCGAAACGCTCAGGAGACGCGTAAGGGTGCGACGACCCTGCAGCAATCGATATTTCCATTGGGCTTTGTATCAACGTCCGACTGTAAAGCTGTGTTTGAGGCTCTCGCTCTCGACTTTGTCCTTCTCTACGAGTCGCTGCTGCTGCCGCATGCATGTTGCACGATACTGACTCGCAAAATCTCAACTCTCCGAACGAGCCATAGTGCTGCTGCTGCTAGATTGTAATTGCAAGTAGGTGAATTAATTGTTGGTAATTGAATTTTTATGTTACTCGCTCTTAAAAGCTTTTCGTGTAACTTCGGGCGCAACTTTGCCGAGATTGAAAACTTTTGAAAGTAAAATTGGCGCACCAAGTAATCTCGCGAGTAATGAGATTGCAGCGGCGATCAAATTTAGCTGAAAGAAATGTTCACAGCGCGCACAGTATAAGATATATACACTTTGTGACCTGCAGGCGAAACTCAAGTGAGTTTTCTCCATCGCGTATAAAAGGCAAACTAAGTTTGACAGCTAAATGTCTGGGGGAGGATTGTAAAAACGTTACTTCACCTTTATTGCGCGCGATATCGCGATAATTAATTGTATAACCACGGGTATATATAGTTTCTCATAAATAATGCAGGAACTCGCGGATTCATATTTAAAATCAACAAGGTCTGCCCATTCGCGCAGTGATAAGGGTTTTAACGCCCGGACTAAAATGCTCGCTTTATCGCAACAGCACGAGCAGAGAGAGAGAGAGAGAGAGAGAGAGAGAGAAAAGTGATCGCTTCACGCCGCGAAATCTGAGTGACACGCCCTTTATAAACACGCGAATCCCATCGCATATGGCGACGTATGCGCGGTATATATATTCCACCGCATGAAATTCATGCATAGCAGAGTCTCTGAATTGTGGATAAAGTTCAAAGCCTTATACGCTGTATATGTATTATACCGCTATACTGTATTCATTGCCGCAGCAAAATGTGTGTGCGTCTCGACTCTTTGCGAAAATTGTTGAATGAAAACTCATATGCGACTCTTATTCTTTTATACTCGCCGTGTATGGACGCGCCACACAATAGGCGCGTGCATTAAATATTGAAAAGGAAAATGATTTTCAGAGTGTATTTTCCATTTCTTGGTATTAATTAAACTTGGAATTAATACGAAAAAGTTGATCCTTTTGTATTTGATTTGTACAAATTATGTATGTTTATTTATAGCAATAAATTAAAACAATTACTTTAAGCATCAATATGAAAGTGATAATAATTATCAGAGTGACGCGCAAGTGCAGTATATTCATAAATATATTCACATAAATATAATATAAAATTTTGAAACCGTATCATGTTGACAATATTTTATTGTGATAATATGAAAGCTCATACGTTTCAAAAATTCGCTTACAGCTTATTTATACAAATTAAATAATTTCAAACATGTAATTCACGCATGATAAAATTATTCGCACAGCATTTCAAAAACAGTTTTTGATTTCAACTATAAAACGTCCGACACCTTTGCAAACAGCTTATCTTTTGTTAATTTGTATACTCTAGGCGATATAAACGCATTTGCGACTCCTGTAAGCGCATATGTGTGCTTAGATTAAATCAAGTCGGTATGTCGCCGTTTATCTCGCGTACACAAACCAGAATTTACACGTTGGCCACATGAGGCTTTATACGGAAGTATACGTTGTATTAAGTGAGGCTGCTATACAACTCTTAAATCCTCCTCTTCTTATTCTTATTTTTTAAATACCAAAATAATCTCTCTTCCTTGCGGATGAACGTATATTCCAAACTATTGTTCTTTGGCTAGATTCACAGATTATAAATATGCTGCAGTCATTCTAGTTGCAACTATACTAATAATTAAGCAGAGTTTCTGAAATTGTTATATTATTTAAGTACTTTAATTCTCCATGCCGTTTAGTTTCCCTAATAGGCATGATATAAACTAATTTCGAAACTTGCATTAAAATTTCTTCTACCCATTTTCATTGCAACACCAACAAAACCTGAAAAAATACGACAATATGTTCCCAAATCAGCTTTCACCACAATAAAACCCTCCTTATCATCGTCCTATACACCCAACGACTAAACATTTCCATTTGAGGAAATTCACAAATGACACGATATTGATATATAGGACAAAACATTAAGAGCAACGTCAAAGCATCACGCGAGGAGCTCGCAAGCAAGCAAGTCAACAGCGCGAGGAGCTTATTCGTATGTGCGGCTCGGACCTCGTATTTGCGCCCTGGCATTTCCGAAGAGCGGCGGCTCTATCGGGTCTCTCGCTTTCAGCACGTGCCGCTTGTGCTGCACACTCTAGAAGCTCCTCGTGCACCGGTGCAGACCCTGTATATACGGACATTGCAAAACTGAACGCGGCGCCGCAGAGGCGCGCAACTCGCCGATTATGCTGCTGCTGCTGCTGCTGCAGGTCGGATCACGGCTTTCGAGCTCTCTGCTCACCTTCGCACGTCTATATTATACATATATATGTACACACAGCGCTGCTGCCATGCATGTTGACTTCGAATATACACATGTATATATGTATATAGTATAGCGGAGAGGCGGGTATGCATGTGTATTGGCATTCGGCTTGCGTTTGCGCGCGCGCGTCGGTGTGTGACGCACAAGTGATCCGCGTACGGAATGAGCGTCGCAAATACTCTCGCTTCTGCACATCGGCTTGCGTGCACATCTATATGTGTGTATATATGTATAGGGATCCTTTAGTCGAAGTGCTCGACATGGTGCAGAGGCCAGATCCTCATTAATTTCAGTTTCTGCACGTAATGCAGCTGCAGTGCGTCGTCGTCGTGCGCGCGGAGCTCTTTTATGAGGCCGTCGTTATGTGGACTCCGATGTCATATACCCCCTTTTTTTTCTTCCTCTTTTACGTGAAGTGAAATGTTAACGGCTCAATTTTAGGCTAATCTCCATCAGCCGTGTATTAATAAAATGTAGGATTTTTCTGTACACGATCCGTTGGTTTTGGTGGAATAAATTTAAGCTGGCGTTTTCGACTGGATGTATATATATATACATATGGCTCGCGGTGAGAGTTGACAGTTTTGATGACGGGATTAAGTGTTTCGTCAACGTGCGCTATAAGGGCTTCCGTACGTAATAAGAGCCTGAAATTTTTTTATCCGCCGGTAAACGCCACGGACATGTGCTGCAAGCGTGTGTCATAAATACGAAGCTTATCAATTTTCGATTTCGTAATCTGAAACCATAATTTTGATTAAACGCATATATTTTTCCTATAAACTTTCCATAAATAATCGAAGCTCTTCGGAACAGAAACTATTATTGAATATATATATATAAATTTTACAGGTCGGCGAACTCGATTCTCCCCACTTAATTAAAACGATGCGTGCGCGCGTACAGTATATCCGAGCCTCTCTCTCTCTCCGCTCGTGCATAATTATCGCCGTCGCTTTAACATAAGCAAAAAGAAGCTATACATATATACAAGTATCTCGGAATCCGCAGACGTAAAACCGATCGCTTTGTCGGTCTGCCGAAGCTTTGCAGCGACGCATAATGACGCGCTGATTATCGCAACGCTGTTGCTGCCGTTGCTCCGATTGTTTCCCAGCCCCGCGCGAAACGTCTCGAAGACCGAGAATGATAAAGGCGTCCAATGCTAATTATCGCTTCGCGCGAATTTAACGAGGCAGTCGCGGTCCTGCTGTACTTTGGCTCTCTCTCTCTCTCTCTCTCTCTCTTTCTCTCTCTCCCTTATGTTCGCGACCCGTTTTCGAGAGGCACGGTGTCGAGACTGCTGCAGCGAAACAGTCCAAGATTCGTATCTCGCTGCAGGGCTGCAGAGCCCGCGCCAACGCCGTCAATTATAGACACACGAACAGAAGCAGTCTCTCCTTCTGTATACAGATCGTTATATATAGGTATAAGTGTGTGTATGTGTGTAAGCTCGGCTGTCGAATTCATTGTGCGCTGTTTAAGGAGAGTAGAGAGAAAGGAAGGGTCGCTATACCAAGGATAATTATAATTAACGTCTCCGCCCTCTTTATATATCGACTACTACTACTAGGTACACACAATGACTTTGCGCCGCGAGAGTCTTGCGCTTGTATTCTATACTTGGCACTTGGGAAATTTCATTCGATCGGTGAATTATTACGGTTTCGTAACCCGTGGACGTTTTATCGATCGGGGATTACATCACGTATATATACCGTGTCCCGGACACACATATATACATATATCGTGTCCTTTTGTAATTGCATGCATGATTTATGCCTGGCGGTAAGAAAGTGTGTGCTTTTTAGAAGATTAAAACATTATTTTTTCAGTTCTTTTGAAAAGCAGACTGGGTTTGTTCAATAAGGAGAATAAGAAATATTGGAGAATGTATATATATAACGTATATAGGGATTGCAATGGAATCCTAAATGCTTTTATTTTTCTTAGAATTAAATTAAAAATTGCGAGTAAGAGTTTTTTCACTGATTCGTTGAATCTTACGACGTACTTTAAGGAATGTCTCCGAATGTCCATCGTCATGGGTGGTTCTTGCCAAACTGACATCGTTCTGAAATTCTTCGCCAAATACGGAAGGGAAAAAACGACGATGAGATTTAATTGTGAACTTTAGGTGGTTTGCGAGTAACACGATATAAGGTATTGCTTTATTGTAAATTATAAATACTATAATTCTGTATATGTAATTAGATAATGTAATTAGATAATGTTGTTCTGTAATTAATATATGATGTGCGTATAAAATCCATATCAAATTCATGACAATTTTTTTTTTTGAGTTAGATATTCGCTATGAGTATATTCTCACACAAGCAAAGATTTTCAGGATGTGTATCGTGTACGTGTGCGTGCGTGAGGCTAACGCAGTTAGCTCGAGTAGAGGGCAAATTGCTGCATGTATATACATAGTAGAACTTTAAGCGCTTCGTTTGTATATGCTGTACTCGTATTAGCGAGTACGATATAGCAATAGAAATTCCTGGATAGAACATACCACGAGCATACCAAATATGATGCAACAACTCGACCCGAAACTCATAGCAGAATGTTTACAATATTATTGCAGTTACCTAATACGCAACAGTTTCGGAATATAAATTATTATTTTGAGAAAGAAAAAATCACTTTCGATATACTTGAATACTTATTTCAAAACAGCCGGCGCCTAGTAAAATGAAGCAATCAGGACTAAACTAAACTGCATCAGCTCGCTATCAGCAGCTACAGCAAGCGATTCGACACCCCAATAGATCATTCGGCCGAAAGTGCAAATAAGCGCGTCTAGCCTTATAAAAAACGCTCTTAACAATTTCACCTGTACATCGAAGCACAAGGAGGATCCTCCCGCTCTCGTATACGATATATACATATACACACTGCAGTAGCATTCGTAGCTTCACGCATTATGCGTTCTTCTCCTCCTCTCTTTTGTACTCGCGTGCACCACGAGAGGAACTCTCTCGCGGTCTGGTGCATGCAGCGTATACACAAACCGAGAGAGAGAGAGAGAGAGAGAGAGAGAGAGAGAGAGAAAGAGACGCAGAGAGAGCCTCCCTCCGCGCTTCTCTTTATTGCATTCGGCACTCGCGGCGCGGTGGCTGCGCGGAGCGCATTCGCGACCATATTTGGCGAAATGGGCAGGAGCGAGCGACGCGCGGTCCCCGCATTATGCGCGCGCGGCGCTCCGCACTCCCAGAAAGAATCGTTCTCTTTCTCTCTCTCTCTCTCTCTTGCTCGTGAGTTTGACCCTCTGCCATCTCGCGGTGTGTGCAATGTGCATGGACTATTCTGTATGAAAAGAGACGAGTAACGGACTTGACTTATCGCGATGCCGAGCGGCGCTAAACGAAAATGTTGCTGCGTTATTGCTCAGATGCCGACTCGAAGATACGGGCGTCTACCTTATTATATACGGCTATACGTAATTTTGGGCTGCCGTTAATAATTCGCGCGCGGCTTGTTTTTTCGCGGCGGCTTTACTTGGCTGTTGAGTGTATAATTGGACGTCTCTCTTTTTCGGGTATTTAGGTACAAATGGGTCAGGGGGATTCGTGAAACGGTGTAGAGGAAAACGGAACCGCGCTTATCGAGATTTTAGCGCGCGAATTGTGCGACTCTACTGCTGCTGCTGCAGTGTCGCGAAATTGCGAGAGCCGCTTCATTTCGAAATGCGGGTAATTTGCGAAAAGATCTGTTTTAGGTGAGTAGAGCGCGCGAGTGAGGCTGTAACGGATAATGGCTGGAGCACAGAGACAGAGACAGAGAGTGAAATTATTAGCAATTTCTCGAGCTTTAACTGCCCGACTTTTATCTGATTGTTAATAGCGAGTGCGTTTCTATTTCTCTCGCAGCTGTGCTCTAGCTCCCATCGTACACGAGCTGATGGAACTCTGAGTAAACATACTTAACCTGTTTTGTAACTTGAAATCGTAACGAGTCTTAAAAGTTGTATAATAATGGTAGGCTTCGCGTTGCAACCTCGTTTATTAATCATCGTAACCGATGTAACTCGTAATCAATTGGCACGAAAATTTATTACTTCTTTTTTTATTTTATTTTTCACAGCTCATAAAATAAGCTGATTTTTGTTCTCTATATAACAACCGTTTTTACTAATACATTATCAAATGTTATTTTTATTGACTAAAAATAGAAAGGTTAAATAACAATGCAACTAAATGAAAATAGTATAAAAATTGCTCAAGAAAATCAAAAAAGCAAACGATCGTTTTAATTCAAAACGTTATGATCTCGCTAAATAATGTCAACTTTCGAATGTCGCAAGTTTTCCACGAAGTCAAAGAAAGCATCTCCCACAATAAAGCAAAAAAGGATAACGTGTCCGCAACATCGCCTCCTGCGCCACTCTTTCGAATGAAAGATAAAGAGCGCGTTCACATGGATTTTTCGAGAACGAGAATAACATTCCCTTTTACACTTGTACACTCGTGCGCTACATCTCCGCGACAGCGATCTTTGCACACAAAGCCGCAAAGACATCCAATAAAGACGAAAAAAGAAAAGGTCGCGTGATCTCCCGTATATATACAAAATCGAAAAGAGATGCACATATAAAGGCTCATGGAAAGACGAGCCTAATGCAGTCGGAGAGACATCGACTCGGCCCGCATTATGTAAAAATATGTGAGTGAAAAAAGAAAAGAGTAGATCGAGCGTTAAAGCCAGTCGAAAGCGGAGATGTAGTATGGAGCATATACATATAAGCCCCCGCTCGCTCGAGACTCCTCCGAAAGACTTATGTTTTACTAATCGATCGTCGTCGTGCTCGCGCTCACGACTATGCCTATACATTTATACATACAGCGAGCGACACACACACGTCCCACAAGCGGCAGTCCTCGAAAAGTGGAACGGCGCTTTTGTATACAGAAAGATCGTGAATAATACACAAGCTCTCTCTCTCTTTCTCTCTCGGGTTGGGGACCACCCGCTCCGCCGAAAATCTCGTGAACGGATTCTCCTCTCTCTTTCTCTCTAGGCTATGGCGGCAGTCCGCGCCCATCGATAAATAACCTCTTGTTCCACCTACGCCGAGCACAAAGGTTTCCCTCGCTCCTTCGCTCGCTCGCTTTCTCGCGCGTGTGTGTGTGTGCGCGGCGGCTATACGGGGCCTTTTTTATGGGGGAAACCGGAGACGACTAGCAGCAGCCAAGGAGAGAATCTCTCGCGCGTCGCGAGGCGAAAGAGAAGAAGCTGCAGCCCGGCCGTAGGAGAGTGTGGAGCGTAGGAAACGCTTGACGATAATAGCTTGGGATGCCGCGGTAAAAAGTGTAATTCCGAGGTGTTCGAATCGCCGTTTACGATCGAGCCGCGAAATTTCTTCTCGCTCCCAGCTTTCCCCTCATCTCCTGCCCTTTTCTTCCATCAATTTCGCGTATGGCACTCTTCTTTTATCATGCGCTTTTTACGATGCTCAACTCGCGTAACCCAAGTATTCGGACGTGCGGAGTTTTCGCGCTCGACCGAGCCTCCGAGATATATACCTACTTATAATAATTGATTGGCATTTTTATATTGAAAGTTTTTATGAGATGATAAAATCATGATCGACCACGAGCGCGGAGTACATTTTTTAATCTGTTGCCTGATTTATGAGAGATCGGATCTTCGTTAAAAATTATCCGGTTAAAACTGGTTGTGTATAGGTATTAGGGGGTCCCTTATTTCCCAAAGGTCGTGTCTATAGGCACGGGTTAAACTTTGAATTTAGGGTCATTCGAAATTTCAAACATGTTTTTTCGTCAAAAGCAATCGATCTAGGGGGCGGCATGATCGATTTCTGGAATTTGGGAAATAAGGGGCATCCTTATAGGTATAGTTCTTTTTTAGAAAATTAATCAATATAGTTAAGAAGATTATATAAGAAATCTACACGGAGAAAAATACTCTCTTTAAAATTACTATAATCTTCACTAATGGCGAGACAGAGTCAAATTATGAGAAACTTTACAATAATTATAAAACTTATTAGCATACGTTCAATAATTTCCGCAAGTCCTGACACTGAAAAATGATTAGAGTAGTAACTAAAAATTGCTAACGTGTATACTAAAAATTATACGCAGTAAAATTTCAATAACTTTATTTTTTAATTTAGTAAATAATATTATGAATTTTGCTAAACAGTATAGTAAAATCAGTTATTTATATACTAAAAAATATTACTTTTGAAATTGGTATACCAAGCTTTTAATATTTGATATAAAGTATAGTAATAATTTAGTAAGTAGATGCTAAATCTATGTTTTCATTTGTTCAGAAATCGCGAATATATGTAAAGGCGCTTCGCGATTGTTTTTATGAAGGTCACGTGACAACAAGCTGGTCGACTCGACCAGGTTCCTCGAGCATCAACAACAACAC
>UELV01001903.1:0-10107 GCA_900490015.1 Megastigmus stigmatizans
GATGTGCAATATAATTTACGCCGATGGCCCCGCGTGTGCGCTTATTAGATGGGTCCGCTTACATTTTTCCTCTCCATCCGTTCCCTCAATTAAAAGGGCCTCTAATAAAAAGATTTACTGTAATGAGATCTATAAAAATTGCCCGACGCTCTCCTCTTCGTTCCCCTTAGTTAAGCGTAAACATGGCCGCGTGAGCGGGACATTAAACTTCTTTGATATAGATGTGACAATTATGCGATGGCGCGCCTAACAGGAGAAAGTTTTTAATCGCTAAGAATTTTAATTGTTAATTAAAGGATTAAAGGTGAGATTGGCTGGCCGTTACGACATGATGTAGAGTTTTGTGTACAAGTTTCCTTCCTTTTTTTTTTATTATGAATATTCAAGTGGCTGTGATGCGAAAATCAGGTTGAGTTTTATACGCGACTCGTGGAAAATCGTCAACAATGTAATGCGCCGATCGCGGTTTGTGAGTGCGTCACGACTTGTGTGCACGTCAGTATATATTTTTAGTAAACCATGTTAATTCAGCAATAAATTTTGATGCTTTTTGTAATTACGAGATTAATATGCGGATTGAATTTGAATTGTTTAATTAATGAGTACTATATAATAAAAAGAACAATCACATAAGATTGTCTCAATGCGATCCAAACCGTTTTTATCCATAATCCACAAAACGCAACGCTATCTTCACGCTGAAAACTAAAAGTCCAAGAAAAACAATACACCCTAAGAAATGGCTTACACTTTTATCCTGCGTGACTGTGACTACGTGATCCGTTTTCACGAGGCGCAGCGATAGAATTCGATAATAATGTGCACTTAAAATCCCGGAAGACGAGAGTCGACAGTGGAATTCTTTCTCTTTTGCAGTTCCTTTCCATTGTCAGCGGAAGAAACGACTAGAATGGACAAAAATTGAGATTCACCGCGACAAGCCGTCGCTGTATATATATAGTGTTTCGCCCAATGCCGGATGCACCACGGCGGCTATAAAAATAACGCGTGCGTGGAAATTGCGGACGTTTCGCGATCTCTGTTACTGCGAGGCGAGTGTCGCCGCAAAGTGGATAAAAGGATACGAGACTGCTGGTGGCCATCGCCCAGTTCGTTTCCCGTTACAGACCTTACGTTTTATTCGATTTTCGCGCTCGTGTTTTAACGAATTACCAGGTAATGCGATTGAGAGATCAATGAAGTGCCGATTGTCGCGCTGGAAAAAAGGGCCGAGAAAATGTTTGGACGACTGGCCTTTCTGACAAAGTGGATTACAGACAATCCACTTTTGAGAGATCAGTGATTAAATATACTGAATAGTATACGGACGAAAATATTCGACGTTATTTATTCATCGAGAAAAATGGGAATTTAACTCGAGTGAAATCAGTGGATTCCATTTGGTCAAAAAGCTAGATTCCAATTATAATAATGTATTGTTTCAACATCGCTGTTAACCTGCGCAGCTACTTAATGATCACTTTCTTTAAATGAAACGAGTATAAGAAAAGCGATTGCCCAGACCATTTAACTGCAAAGCATTTTGAACAAAAAGATATTTGTTTGTTCAAACGTAATTATTCTTAACTGGTACTGATACTGCGCTTATCTCTCACAAGTTCAACCAGCGGGAGCATTAAACTCTGTAGAAGGTAATTTAGAGATCAGAGCATAATTCCTTAACAATGATTGCTAAACTTGTTTGTTCCTGACCGAGCAAGTATTCATTTACTCTGCAGCTTAGCACTTAATCCCAAATTGAATAAAAGCGTTTCGAATCTGTTATTCAGTACCAAACTTCCCTCTGTACTAGTCACTGCCTTTAGATTCGTACCAGCTAATTCTCAATGCGTCACATCCCCAAGAGGATCTCGCAATTTGCTGTAGAGAAAACCAACAATTTTCAAAATGTCAATGGTAACTAGTTCGCACAGACTAAACTGGTTAAAGTAACTCGTATTTCATAGTCGGAATTCCAATCCAATGAAATGAAAATGCTGACACAACCACCTGTCATAGGCGCTATTTTGAAATTTCAATTAGACTTCGGCGTGGGTCGAGGCTCCAACTCGAAAGGACTACATGACGATTGCCAACCACAAAGTCCCCCCGCGAGCTGTCTCATGAGAATCTCATTTTCATCCGTGTATCGATGTTCCCGAGCCACGCACAACGTTCTCGCCTACATAATGCAGCAATCAAGTTATTAAACGCTGAATAATTCAACATATATTCAGACACTCGTGCAGGCGACTGTCAAAGAAGACATTTGCCAGCCGGATTTTCCCAATCTCCATAACAGTGCGAACAGCACAGTGTATACGTATAGGCTAGGGACTGTCGCGAGTGCCGCATTAATAAATCCCATTGTTACACCTCGATATACACGAAGTCATCGACACCATCCATCGCACGCGTTTCCGTTCGACACACGTCCACCCGGTGCACGAAACAATCACAACGACGAAAAAAAAACAGAAAAAAAAGTAATAGCCAACATGGCCGGTGGCAGTTTCATAGCAACAAAACACGAAATGGTTGTCATCAGAGGAGATATCGAGCCTGTAAGAATAGCTTAATTCCACGGCAGTTAAACTCCGGGTACAAAGTGCAATAGCGAACATAACCTCGCGCGCAAGTGTCTCTTTCGTCTCTCTTATGTATAGGGAAGGTAAGTTTAGTATTCTGCAGCTGCTGCTGTTGCTGTGCCTCGAAACGCACCGCCACTGCACTTGGGAAAATGATTAATACGCGCGATTCGTCATGCTCTTTGTTTTACAGGGGCGGCCTTTTTCTTCTTGATATCTCTCCACCCGCGGCACTATAAACTCTTTGATATTTCGCGTCGTTACTGGCGGCCTCCCCGCAAGTGGTGTACTTATGCCGGGGGAAAAATTAAAGCGAAACACCCGTGCATACTTATACAATATGTATGTGATGCTGGTTGCTCGCGCGCGGCGCAAAAAGCTCTTCACGAGAAATAACAAACGAATCCTTGGCAAGCGCGATTTCCAGGAAATTTTATGCATAAAATTACGCTCTCGCTAGCTTTGATATAGAATGTACACGGAGGGGGAAAAATAATAAAGGTGGAAACGGTATTATGGCAAAAAAAGAAGGAGTGAGACGGAGGACGACTGGACGGAGGAGAGAAAAACAGCATCCCCAGAGAGGAAGTTTAGTGTGCTACCGTTGCCATCAGATATTTGTCTGTCTGTCTCTCTCTCTCTCTCTCTCTCTCTCTCTCTCGCACACATGCACACGTACGCTCATTCGCCTTCTCTCACACTTCCTCAGGTTGAATGGGCCATCAAAATCCACAGTGCCACTGGGGACATAAAGATGCTCGAGACGCTCTCTCACGGCATTTCGCCTCTCACTCGTGGCGTGTCTCTCGTGTATAAGTCTGTCCTCTCCTCTCTCTCTCTCTCTCTCTCTCTCGCTGTTCGTCTTTCCGCGAAGCTCTCTCCTATCGATCCGTGCACTCTACTGCCGTGACGGTGTTAAAAGCAAATTGTGCGTTATTGAACTCTGTTTGCTGACGTTATAAAGATCGGCGCTGGCTATTTCGCCTCTCTCTCTCTCTCCCTCTCTCTCCGCCCTCAAATCTATAAATTCACTTGCGAGAATCGGGATTTTTCAAAGTGAATCTGGCCATTTGAGGAGCTATAGGTACAAATTGACAAAGGGAAATATCTCTGGAAAAACTCGTTTAGAAGCTTATTGCGTAAAAGCATCGACTTCTTGGAATGCAACTTAAAACGTGTGCTGAGGATCAAGCAGTACTAGATATCGATGATTGGAATTTATTAATTGTAGATAAGTGATTATTGGAGCAAGGGTCGTTGTACTAAGCAATTTATATAGATTATAAATAAAACATTGTTATGAACTAGTTACTTTAAGCACACAAAATTAATAGTGACTTTCAATTTATACATACGTTGTATATAAAAAGATATATGATGAAATCCTGTGTAAATTAAGCTATTATCGATAAATCTGGATTTTCGGTCTTCCGATAATAACAGTTCCGAATGTAGGTAAATACATTGTTTCGCAACTGCCATTAAAATAGCATAATAAAGACTTTTATATATTATATTTTATAACACAAGTACTTCTATCGCCTTTTGATTTACTGTCACATTCGAGCAGCTCTATGAGCCATTTTTTATGCCAGAGGTGCCCTCCTCTCTACTCAATGCAGTTATGAGTTTTATGATGTTTCTTGATGGATTTCTGATTATATAAGGCATTCATTAAATGGTTATAGAGCCTCTCTTAAAAGTAATATGCTGTTAAATGCAAATAGAAGGATGCCTCAAAGATGAACTTAAAGCCTCGTAAAGTAGACCAAGTTATCACAATATTTATTATTAGCTGAAATATAGAATTAGAAGGTTTACGTAGGCTTAATCGCAATATTGTGTTTTCCCCTCTGTTGTTCGACTTTGTCGAGGCCTAATCCAAATCATATACTGAGCAATTATTATTAAAAACCATAAATGATATAAAAATTATAAATACTTATTTTGCAACAAAAAGCATAAAATAGCACGATATGAAATTCTGAAAATATAAAAGAACCGATGAAAAACCAATCACAAAAACTTTTATAGTACAAATTTTAGTATGGCAAGGAAAAATAAAGGACCGCCAGTCAAAAATCCAGTTACTTTTTTCACCCACCCAAAGTTCTCTGGACAAGTGTTGTACAACACGAGGACCAATATTCATCCAACATTTATCCAAGGTATTACAACACCGAGCGCTTCCGCGCCATCATACACAAAAGTTTATCGCATCCGCGAGCGCAAAGAAAACGACGGCGGAGGAAAAAAAAGGTATACAACACACATACATACACACTCGCACCTCCCATATAGTTCCCCCATCGAATCCCATACAACGTACACTCTTAACATCTCCATTCACACCCGCACGAGCGCTCTAGCGCGCGTTTGCGCCAACTAGATCGGCACTCTTCGGCCTCTCCCTCTCTCTCGCTCTCTCCCTTTCCGGACGCTAAAATCGATTTTCGCACGATAGTGCGATTCCCCGTCGCTGTGTACCTGCGTATATACACATATATTATTCTGTCTCGCGCACACACACCAAGCGAAAATCCGCTTCACGGACTTTGTGTGTCGCGCGTCGCTTACGATACGAGAGCGGGGGAGAAAAAAAATACGGCGGAAGTGTGTCTGCGCGCGCGCGCGTGCGTGTGTGTGTGTGCACAACGGAAGGATCGACGATGGAGCACTTGTGCGACGCTTCTATCGTATAGCTCGCATTTTTTTGGCTCTTTTGTTTTTATTCCGATCGCTTCTTTTGCAGCCAGGCACGTGCGCGCGCGTGTGTGTGTGGTATACGTATATGTAATATGTCGTGTACAGAGGCTTTCGTGTTCGATGCGCAGTGATGAGTCGTTTTATGATTTATATATACGTGCGAGCAGGGCATAAGATGTATACGCGGTGTTGTCGATTTTTTGGTGGTTGACGGCCTTCGAGGGGGGGGGGGGATCGATTTCTCATATGCATAGGGTGTGCTTTTTGTGTTTTTAACGTAAATTGATAGCCTCTGGGAAGTGATTTTATTTGACGGATTGGACGGACGCCGTTAGTGGGAATCGACATGTTTGACGGTTGAATAATGCATATAGTGCAGTGTTTGAAAGAATTAAAATAGTAAACGAAATTCGTTCTTATAGAGTTTTCGTCGCTAATGATTGTATAAGAGCTACAAAGTTTTCTCATTCTCGTTGTAAGAAATGTTTCATATGAACAACTCTATACTTTTTTAAAGGTGTAAATGAATTTGTCGATAATCATTGTAACAAGCCGACAAAACTTTAAAACTCAATCGATTCGATCCCTTTTATTTCTTTAACGGTAGCCACGATTCTCGTAATCTTGATTCATCTCGAGCTAAGCGAACAGCTTGAAACTCCGACGCTTCGCACTCTCAATCGATATGCGGCCTATATCTCTCGTCTCCGGAACCGTATTTTTTTCTCCTCGATAGCACCCGCGCCGCCACAGAGAAAACCGTCTTCTTCTTCTTCGTCCTCCCCCAAGTGCATATAAAATCTCGCTTTTAAAACTGGGCGCAGTTCTCCTCGAGTCAGCGCGCGAACGCCTCGGATGGGAAACAGTTTGCGAATCGCCAAGACGACGTCGACGCCCTCGGTGTTAAAAAACCTCTCACGCGGACCCTCTCTCTCTCTCTCTCTCTCTCTCTCTCTCTCTCTCTCTCTTACCTCGGGGCTATTCTCTTTCGCTCTCTCTTTCTCTCTCTCGACATTATGCCCGGCGCGTATTTATCGATCGTCCATCTCGATTCAATCGTATACGACGATATTATACGTGTTTATATATAGACGCGACGCACGCGCGCGCGTGTGAATTTGTAAAAAGGCCTTTTCTTCTCCCACTATATGTATATGTGTGTATTATATGATACATACGAAGAGAAGAGAAGGACTGAGCACG
This sequence comes from Megastigmus stigmatizans, assembly GCA_900490015.1. Classification (NCBI taxonomy): domain Eukaryota; kingdom Metazoa; phylum Arthropoda; class Insecta; order Hymenoptera; family Megastigmidae; genus Megastigmus; species Megastigmus stigmatizans. The sequence continues at coordinate 6,498 of UELV01001903.1, forward strand.
CGCAGGTGAATGATTTTTTTTTCGCAGCGAGTGACGAGAGCCGAGCTGCAGTTGCGTAATTTGCATATTAACGTAGCTGCAGAGTAGCTGCGCTCCTTTTTTTTCCGAGGAGATGCACGCGGCGCGGTGGAGGTTTCGATGGGACAGGGAGAGGCGAGTTTGATTAAAATGTCCGGCAATTCATTCTGCAGCAACCGCGAGCAGTCCGATCCACCGATAATACTACCTTTTTTCGCATGCGTAACGTTTTAATTATTTTTTCGACAAGATTTATGATTTTTGTTTCTGCTGAATTTAATTTTTCTCCAAGGTCCTCGTCATCGATTATTTATCGAGAGTATAATGCATATATTAAACTCTTATAAAGGTTTTATATTTTTATAATAAAAATTAAGCATTCTGCATTTCTCAAAATATGTAATTCTAAAAAAAGAGCTAATCGCGACACAAAAAAGAAGAATTACTCGAGTTGTAAATTCAAATATGCGACAGATTCAGACATTAAAAGCTCCTCATATTATACGCTTTAACTTCAGCAGCAGTTCTCCGAAGAAAAGCCACGACTCTCAGCTTTAATCCCGTGTCATCCAACCGTCGAGCACAAAGCCCTCAAAAACGCAGCAACTATTAACTCCTCGACTTCAAACGCTGCGCGCTCCCCCCTTCAAAGCAAAAAAAAAAGTAGTACCTCTCCTCCTCGTACGTAAGGAAAAAAAAACTTCCATCGCACGTGTACGACAATTAAAAAAAAGGGGAAAAAGGAGAGGAAACTTCTTCGCCTTTGAACAACAAAGGCACGCGCGACTATCTATATGTATATATATATTGGCTCGAGCCCATCCATACTTCATAAGAGAGACTCGCGTATACCATCCGCGAGAGAACGAGAGACGGACTGCGCCCACGCGACGACGAAACGGGCCGGAGGTGCAATTTGCTCGGCTGATGACACTTATAAAGGCCCGCTGACGTGAATTACCGACCAGTGCCTATAGGTCTGTGTGAGTGTGTGTATGCGCGAGATTGTGTTTTTGGCCCTGAGGCGCGGTAGTTGTTGTTCTGTTGCTGCTCTCTGCGGTGCAACAGTCGTCGTGACTATGGCCCTTGCTGAAGTTGCGTTGTCGTGTAGTTTCTAGAGTTCGTTTGTACACTTATCTGAGTAACGATGTAGGAACAAATCGATTGGTTCTTAAACTCTTTTTTCGTTGACTTTTAGCCTTTTTGCTATATTTTATGAATTATAATTATTTATTGATAATAATAAATTTTTAAGCCAATCAATAATAATATAAAAATATTTTAACACACAGTAGACAAAAATATATTAATAGCATTAATTTTCATTCCGAAATCAAAAACAGACGAAGGTGATCAAGGAAAGGGGAAAGACGAGCGCCAATTCATAGAATTTAAAATTTCTCAATTTTCCAGCAATAAATATTAATTCTCTCTCTTTCTCTCTAGTTGCGCTCCCCTTCCCGATTCCCGGCCTTCACTCCCAAATGAAACTTGATAGATTTCTACTTTTCTCACTGACTGTAAAATAAAATTTGTCGCTGCATATCGAACGCGATCGACATCTGGCCTCTCCTTCTGTTTTTTTGCCCGCTTCTCATCCCGGCACACGCGAGAATTCCAATTTCATCGTAATAAACTTTTGATTCATCCATAAATCTCTTACTCCAATGAAAGGAAAAAAAAAGCAAACGAATAAAGAGAAAGAAAGCCTCGGCATCAAATTAAGAATCGTCCGAGTAAACTATACGCGCGAGAGGCGAATATTCCGTTCTTTCCTATAGGGACCGAAAAGCTTTTCCCACTCGAACGAGAGATCGTTGCCGAAACTCTAAAATTCCCCGTGTATATGTGCGCGCGCAAGTGATCGGACGCGTGTGTGTACGTCAGCTCCGACTGGAATCGAAATTCGATTTCGCATAAAAGTAAGTGTATCGCTCGAGAAATCGATCGATTTATGTGCTCGGCTGCAGCATGAGATCGAGAGAGGTAAAAAAACTGCGCGTTGCATATCTCGTCGACGATATATATATATGCAGAAAAGCGTGGGCAGCGGTATATAAGTGGGCTAAATTCTCAATGGCCCACTCTCGCGCCTTGTCTGGGAGAGGCAAGGCAAGAGAAAAAAGCTCGCCAAGGCGATAAGGAGAGAAATCACGCACGCGACGAGTGGAGGCAACTAAATAAAAAGAGAGGCGAATTTCGGACATTAATAAATGGTGAGCGTCGCAGCTCGATTTTATGTGTTCCTCGCTCTTTTTTTCCCTTCTTTTTCCTTTTAGCAATGTATTGTTATGGGTGTATAAGTAATTTACTTTCTACATAATTGTGCATGCGATGAGCGTGTGGAATTTTCGTAGTGGACGCGCGCGCGCAGCTTGAATATTACGAAACCAGTTATTAAGCTGAGTAAATTATGGTTATTTCTGGACGATGGACGTATAAGGAATAAAAAGAACGAGGCTTTCGAAACCATTTCTTTTTTTTTCTTTTGACGATATTGATCTCGCGATGTACACTTAATTTATTATATTCAATTAGTAATTGATGTGGAAAATATACAATATGTAAGATGTGCGGCAATCGAGTGGAAGCCTCAGCTTATGATGCATGTACAACCAATTTACGCGGACTCACACGCTGATAATGATGTTCGAGCTTAAGTAGATAATACCCGATATTGGTAAGACGCATTCGTTATCTATAATTCCCCAATATCTCTACAGTCGTTGTCCAAGAAAACACATCAAAGTTACATATACAAATCAAGATCGCGAATAAAGCTGTCTTTTATTCGCACTTATGAACAAAGCAGCCATTACCTTTAATTTTCGATCGGTTACCAACCGATAACTTGCGGCACACAAATTACAATCTTTGTGAGATATTAGAAAAAAACTATTTCACACAAGTGTGTCGATAAAATGAAAGCTAGCTTCGCGCGCGAAATCCTATAGAATCCCGCCGTGACAAAAGAAAAAAGAAGCAGGTAGACGTCAAAGACACAAAAACACAGAGAAAAAGAAAGGATCCAAGGGCCGAGAGCGCTGTACATGTATCCGCAACCGCGAAAACAAAGGGAAAACACATTCGCGATACGCAACAGGGGAGGAGCAAAAAAAAAAGAAAGAGAAAAAAAAGATACACCCACGGCGTGCAAGAGAGAGGGAGAGAAAGAGAGAATAGATATCGACTGCTTTTGCGACCACGCACCACACAACGACTCGCCCTATACAAGGCGAACCACACGAGTGTGTATCTCTTATACCATACATATATATTGCGGCACGCGAACGCGTCATACAATGCACACGCGACAATCTCTCGTCGTCTCGGGAGCTCTCTTCCCCGGTATTGTACACAGCAGTGAACATAAAGAGAGAGATAGATGTCGCGCGGGGAAAACACGTGTCGTTGCGCCTGTTCGCGGCTCGTCGTCGTCGTCGTCGCCGCCGCATTCCCCGGCGGATTATCGACGGCAAAAAGTCGATGTTACGTTTGAGTATCTCTCTCTCTCTCTCTCTCTCTCTCTCTCTCTCTCTCTCTCTCTCTCTCTCTCTCTCTCTCTCTCTCTCTCTCTCTCTCTCTCTCTGTG
>UELV01001905.1:19119-30294 GCA_900490015.1 Megastigmus stigmatizans
GGGTTGGGGAGGGTGGAGGGTCAGTTTCGATATTAAGTCCGAGCCGGATATATCAATGTCCCCCGACTTATTCGCGTGCGTTCCTCTACTTATACGCCAACCTCGTTTTTTCTTCTGCTTCGTCCATGCTTCTCTGTATTCCTTTTTTATACATCTGCCGCTCTGATATGGAGAATAATAAAATTTTCAAGTAGGTGACTTCGGAAATCGCCGATAAATACGTTTTATGTACAGGCCGCCGGACGTCGCGCGAGAATAGATATATATACAGAAGATATTCGATTTATGCCCGGAATATATACTTTATTTACGCCGGGATATTTACACCTTTGCGCCGAATGCAATATATTTGCGTTACGTTGATTGTAAAAGTTATTATACTCGAGCGCCCTCCCGTTCCCCCTCCTCTCTGCGCTGTATATTAAATGCGTAGATTTTTTTAAAGCATCGGACAGCTAGCTTTTCAAAATTGTGCTTTATCGCGCGCTCGCACCATCGTGAATCAAGCTTTTCTCTCGATTGTTTTCCACAAATTGTTTCCTGGAAAATTCAATTTAATTAAGGTAAGTAATGCGGCGCACTAAGAATCCGTTGAGCGACCGAGTGCGCTTTTTCCATGCAAAGAGTGCTTAGTCTTTGTATATAATAAGAATTTAGACTCGTAAATGGGTCTTTATTCTTTAGAAATAGAATGACTGGTTCAGCAGCTCTCAGCAGGTATATCTAAGCAAGGCTCCCATGAACGTGCAGGTTCTTCATTATGGAAGCCGCAGCACAATAAGGCGCCACTGAATTCATAAGCTGCGGCGTCGCTTTATCGGGTACACGGCATTGCATCTCGATTGCCAGTGATTCGCCTCTTGCCTGCTATGACTTGACAATGGGCCCGTTAAAGCAATTGCCAGCCGACGCTTTCCTACAATCACGCGTAAGGTACACAATTAACTGCTTGTGAACGCTGCAGCAATGTGATATTGCGAAATACAAGCCGCAGTCGGAATCTTCATTTGTTTCTTATCACCTGGAATTATCTACGATTCATGGATAAACGCGGTACCATTGTTAAAGTATTATTTTTCAAAACTGAAAATTATACACGATAAAAATAAGTAGGTATATAATAATGAACACGAGAAAAAGCTTCAACACTCGTTCGACGAATATTTAAATATTTCGAAGCTAATGTGCAATAGTTTAAAAGACGCGTAGGAAGCAGGAGCATGCAAAATATATTGTATATATATGTATGTATGTATATTATATTACAAACGATGCGTGCGCTTAGAATTCCAACAAGCAACCGCACTCTCGCGTCAAAGCGCGCGATATTCGCTATATGAATGTCCCCCAGGCATGTATATCTGGGCGAAACGTGAGGGGGTATTATGAGCTCGCTGTATTATGTGCTCTTAAAACTGGTGTGGAGGAGGGCTGGAGTGGAGAGGGGGGGGGGACTGGGGAGGCTGGGAGGACTGGGGGGTAGAGGAGGGGTAGAGGAGGGGTAGAGAAACAGTTACTGCAAGACGTTACAGCAATCATCCGAATCGTTTAAGCCAGGAAGTGAAGCGCCATTCGGCTGGCAAAGGAGGATAAAGGACCAGTTATTCTGTTATACGCGACAACGATTGTGGCTGCTCTCGAGGTATATCGCGATTATTTGGGGAAACAATGATGGGATGCGAGGCTTAAGTTGCTACTCTCGTGTGTGCCACTTGCTCCTGACAAATTCGACGCTTTCATTGCCTTTTTTTATATTTCTTTATGACCCTTGTTTTTGGAATGTCGAATATCCTGCATGTAATTTGGTCCTTTATACTGTCCCATTTGTACAATATAATACATATTATTTAAGGGAATGTGTTAGAGCCTGGATGCTTTTACTACCTTATATGAAGAGATAAATATTAATTTTTGGAAAAAACTCTCTTTGTTAGCACGTTGGTAATCATATAAATATTATCTATTTTCAGTTTCATGAAATTGCGTTCCTAAATTACATGGATGTTTGTCTCCGAAAATTCCAAAGATAAAAATCTTTGTGAATTATAAATACAATTTTATGAAACTGGAATGTCACAATGTTTATATCATTACAAAAGTGCTAGTAGAAAGCTTTTTTTCCAAAAATTAATCTCCTTCAATTCCCCTTTCTAAAAGCAAGATAGGAATCTTTCTGACTCTAGACCAGCTCCTTAATGACACCGCAATAATCCAGCATTTTCTTATCAAGTTTATAACAGATATTTACTTCCTTGTTTATTGCAAAATATAGCAAGAATTCGCACAATAAATAGCTTATGAAATATCAATATTTGGACGTGCGTATCGCGAAATAGAAAGAAATGGCTGGTTTATTAGTCCGGCTTAATTAGGGTGGAATACCATGCCAATCCTATACTAAGGTTTATTTTCAGTTAGCTCTGCTCCACTAGACCCGCTCGATTTTTCAACAACTGCTGACAACAAAACAAAAGCTGCGCTACGAGTCGGATAACGACAAAGAGAATGCGTTTCATTTTAGTTTATTTATGTTGACCTCGACCGATTGCGCACTATCCATCAAATATTATGCTAAAAATGAAATACGCGCGCGTTCATTAAAATAAGGTTTATTTATATGAAAAGCGTGTGCGTACTCGAATTATTTATAAAATATAATGTAGGTATAGGTGTGTCGTGTCGCCAAATCAAGCGTCATCTACACGTCGGGGAAACAACAACTTAATCCCGCGGCTGCGGCACACGTAAAAAATGCACTTTGAGTAACGCACGCAATTAATCAGGGCAGCGAGCGCGCATGTAAAAACTTATCTCAGCTTTATTTCAAAAGTTGCTCGGGGCTATATACAAGGGTACGTGTGTGTGTGTGTGTGTGAGTGAATATATATACATACATCGCTGGCAAGATAATCTCCACTTCCTCGGTAGGAAGTTCATTGTGGCGAAAGATTTTTCGAAATTAATCTTTTTAGGAAAGGGGCGCGGTGGCCGTCCTGGCCGCGCGCTTCTCCACGTATATAATAAAAAGAAACTTCCGCTTCCGCAGACAGCGGCTAAATCCTCTTTCAACCCCTTTCCGCGCGGCCTCCCCCCGAACCCCCTCATAGCCAACCCCCTTACCCCGGTCTCCCACCTCGGGTTCAGAAACTATTACGTCGATGCATCTATTCCGTAACACGGCGGCGGCCACAACGAGATAATTACTCTCGAAACTTCCATAAAATGGCGTCAGCAGCGGCCGCAGCTCCGCGGCAGTCGTCGCCATAAAAGCTCGTGCGCACGCGGGCGGCAACAACAACAACGAGAGAGAGAGAGAGAGAGAGAGAGAACACAGAGCTGGCAGGGACAGCGGCGGCAGCGGCAACAGCGGCAAGAAGTGGAAGTAAGTGGAAGTAAGTGGAGGAGCAAACAAGCGAGATGCGATACCCCCTTGCGAGGAGCTGCAAAAAAAGAAAGGAGAGAAGAATTCACTTTAATTCCCATTCCTCGTCTTAATATCAAGTCCAGCTGTTCAGTTAATTTCCCAGAAAGACAATAGAGCGCGGCGTATATAACTGCCTGTGCCGCGGCGCGCGAGCGCTTAAAAGTGCGCAGTAAAGCTGCTATTTCGCAGATTGAAGCGCTACTCTCTCCTCCCCCCCCCCCCGCGAACATTTCTCTTCGTTCCACGCGTTCGCCACTCGCTCGCTCGCTCGCCAGCTATAGCGCGGCTTCCTTTTTTATTTAGTCTACGGCGCAGCTTGATGGGCTTGCTTAGTCGTTTTGCTAAGTGGTTGCGTGAAGGAGTGGCGGCTTGCACGACTACACTCCCACTCCTTCCCCCGACGTCTATATATACCATTACTGTACTACCAGAGAGAGAGAGAGAGAGAGAGAGAGAGGGTCTGAAAGGAGAGAAGGAGTCGTAAACATTCAGCAGACACGCGACTTTCTTCCTTGGGCGACGCTCGCCGCTGCTGTTGCTGCTGCCGCGCGCTGTGCACACCCCAGAACCCCAACAGCAGCCACCGCCGCTCGCTATACCTGCACCTACACCCCCACTTAGCCACTTTATCGTCTGACGTCGGAGTACTCGGTTTTACCAACAGTTATCGGTGCCAACTTAATCAAAGTTTTCTCTAAAATTAACTAAGTATTTAATTCATCGCGAGAAAACTTGGCATAGATACGAGTAATGCGTATAGAGGAAGGGAGGGGGAGGGGGAGGGGGAGGGCAGTAATGAAAACAGGATGAAATCGTGAAATTCATCATACTTCTTGTATAAAGAAAAATGTTGTAGCAACTAGTTACAAAGAAGCTGCGTGATGATTTAACATTTTTTTGTCTCGGTAAAAACAAATTTGTAAATGATCTTTATTGCGCTTAGAATTGGGGTTTAAGTATCTTTGTTTTTGTTATAGAAAATGCCGTATTATTGGCCGAGAAACGGAAAACCACACTTTAACAGCATCTGTTACTATCGGTAAAACAGAGTACTCCGACGTCCTCTTAAGACTGGTAAGAGCGCGAGCCCTATATACGTGCACAACTGTATACGAGCCTTGCACCTTCGTTTCGAAGGCTTACAATTCCCCGCTCGCCTTCTACATCCTACAACATGCATAGTATAGCTTTTCAACGAGCATTAAGTATCACCACTTTGAGGCATTAACCCAATCATCGGTTCTTCCCAGTGTCCTCGCTATATATATTTACGCCTATGGTCTAGTGTGCACCGAGAGTTTGCTCGGTTTTAGAAAATTTTCCTATACATTGCGTCATTCTAATTCCACGTCTTCTTCTTCTGCTACATACTTATAGTATACTTATTGAGAGTTTTCGCGAGGATAACTTTTAGCTACTTATGAATCTATCAGGAGCTACATTTATGAATACAAGTAGAGGCACAGCTTGTCTACCAATGCTAATGGACGGTTTGACTATTCTGGTATTATAGCTGCACCGACGCTGCCACTGGAACTGTGCGTTCGCTTTTTATCGGGATGAGTTTCGAGAGCACGGCCGAGAAGCAGCAAACCGAAGGCTTTACGGATGTACTTTATGAAGTCGTACGAAAACTAGTTTTGTAAAGAACACTTGCAAAAAGTATACGCGTGTGTTTCAATGACTATAAAGCTAGCCCCATATATACACAAAAACTGTGGCATAAAATACCTGTCATATACCGCACATAAAAAATATATGAATAATTATTGAAGGCTACGAGGAATTAAGCATTGTTATATTTATTGAGCGCAAACAATGAAATGTTATAATTGAAAGGCTAATAATGCTTATAACGTTACTGATAACGAAGCTATCATCCCAGAGGCTCGATATCCCCCCGAAGACATCAACGGGGCGCGCATTAAGCTCGCGCGGCGATGATTCGCGGAAAGAGGGCTTTCTCTCTCTCTCGCCAATAGGACTCTCGCGTGCCCTTTCGCATTCGCAAACGACTATATAGTAACGGACCACCGCAGTCCGCAGCTCGTCTTTTGTATTATCATAGGATATAAGAGGCCGGGCCCACGCTATACACCGACGAGTTTCGCGGATTAGAGCTTTGGCCTCGCTACGTATAGGTATATATATATATATATATATATACACGCGCATCGGACGTGAAGAAAGTGGCCCTTTCCAATGTCTCTGTGTGTGTGTGCGCGGATATAGCTATACAGAAAGCTGAGGGTATAAGGAGAGAGAGAAGGGAAAGAGAGAGAGGCAATCACGACGCAGACGGACGTGGAGGGTTAAGTAATAGTCGACCGACGGCCTAACTTACGGATTCTCGACACGCGAAGATACCGAATAAGAGGAGGTTCGGATGTGGCGCGGATAGACTCGCTGAGTGTGTGCCGGCAGATTTTTGCGATATTTCTCCCGGAGCTTCCCTTTCTCTATGGGTGTGTTTGTGTGTGCGTGTATATAGACACCGGGATTCGATCGCTCTTAATGTTCCTCTATACGGTGTATTATCGTTTTATTGCGCCACGGCTGCCGAGGCTATATTGGAGGTTTTGCCGAATTAGCCATGGGCTAAATTAGTTTTCTGCACGGAACCGGTATTGAAAAGTGAGTCCAAGAGTTAAACTGCATGGCTGGTGCACCGGTGAAAGTAATGAATTCGAGTGAAAGTGTGATTTCTTTTTCATTGCGACTGTGTAATCTCGACAAGTTCGCGTCGTTTATGAAATATATATGTAGAGAGAGAAGAGCTTTTTTTTAACTCTTCAAGGCTATATAATATTTTCATGTCTTCATACTGGAAATGGTATTGAAATCGCTCTTACTTAGCAGGCTCTATGAACAGAATGCTGCACTTGAAAAGGGCGTGAAATAAAAAGAGAAGAACTGCCTCCATGAATCTTTAACGCTACTCACCTTTAAACAACCTCGATCCCAATTACACGAGTTCTCGCATTCCACCTTTTTCCCCCAGCCTTTCCAAAGTATCGCACAAGCACCTATAAATAAGCCATCAGTCCGCGAAAATGGAGCAACTTCATAAAAGAATCAACGCTGCGGCATTCCAGCAGAAAGCAGCACCCGTAGCACAACCGTTCAGCTCCGAATCTCAAAGTTTTAAGCTTGGAAAGGAGAATGACAAATCATTATATACGCCAGCGCGCTGTGCACCGAGCAAAAGCACACTTGCGGCGGTTCTTTCCTTTCTTTCTTTTTTCTGTGTTTTTTTTTCTTTCTTTTTTTTTCGCCGAGGGACATATAACGCGGTATAAGAGGCTGCTTTTAAGCGCGTAAAATATACATGTGCGTGCATGCAACGGCCTTATATACCTCAGCTTCGCGTGTGCGGATTATATGTGTATATATATAAATATACATATATATGTATGTTTGCGCGAGCGCACCTTTACGGCGCGGTGCTTACATTTTTTCCCCCTGATGGATCCTACATCCTCGCGCGCGGCATATTATACTCGTAAAAAAGGCCTCATCGATCGCAGCTTGCGCCTGTGTCTGTGTGTCTGTGTGTGTACCGTTCGCAGGGGCGCGAGATAGAGATCGAGTCGGTGCGTACGACACACGCGGGGGGGTTGTTTCGAATTCTTCTTCGCTACTGGTGGTGCTGTTGGTGCGCGCGCGGGGAAATAAAATCTGGTTGTTTGCGGGCTACGGCTACCGGATGTAAATTAGTTAGTGGTCGTAAAATCGCTCGAGTGTGGATGAATGGTGCTGTAAATTAGATACCCGCGCGCCGTACTACTGCTGCGAATCTGTTTTTATGTTTTTCCAGGACAACAAAGGAAAGTAGATGCAGATTACAGAAGCCCCGTACGTTTACGTAACTGAGTGAAGTTTATTCCCGAATAAAAGTACACGCGAAAATCGGGAAGGATAATATCTTGAATATCGCGGGAAGGAAAAGAAAAAGCTCATTGAAGGCCAGCGAGTCTTGTCATCCGTATATAAAGGAGTTGCGCAATATTTTGCAACCTGGTTTGTAAATTTTAAAGGATCCGCTGGGCCGTTAAACTTTCCTTCGACGTACCGTTTCTCCAAGACTGTAAAAGCCGTTGATAAGATCGTACTACGCACTATCACTGCTGCAGTCACGAGGCGCGGAGGAATCGCGTGCGCGCACCGGCATAGTATAGGCCACGGCACAAGCGTATATAGGAGAGGCATAAAATCGTGGGGCGACACAACACTCAACATCTCTCTAACGCGTCTATTCCCATCACGAACTCGGTCTGCGTATACATCCGAAGAATTGCGCGAACCCACACAGCCTCTTTTTTTCTCTCTCTCTCTCTATCTCTTCTTTAGCACACACCGCTTCTCCTCGGCTTTCCGCTACACACACACACGCACACATACACAAAGAGAGAGAGAGAGAGAGGGAGAGAAAGAGGCGTACACGTACGCAGTCAGACAATAAAACGCCCAGGAGCTGCCGCGACAAAGAAAACCTCACGTACCGAATCACACGCACGCTTTACTACGGTTTGACAAGAGCGAGCTGCAGAGAAAGAGACGAGTAAAAGAACAGAGAGCTATAGAGAGAGAGAGAGAGAGAGAGAGAGAGAGAGAGAGAAAAGGTTAACTCGCTGCTCCACATAGGTATACAACACACGGAGCCGGTGCTCTCGCTTTCCTGATTTATGCCGTCTTTTCTTTCTCTCCTGTGAGGCGCGCGAGCGCGACCAGCATCTGAGGCTAAGGACGATGGAAAGAGTGGCGGTAGCAGGAGCGCCAGGAAAAAAGGCTACACTGCGCAGACAGAGAGCAAAAGAGGGAAAGAAGGAGAGGGAGAGGAAGAGAGTAAAGCGGGACCCAAGCCTTAAGATAAATCATCGACTATCGAGTTTCCACAGGAGCTATAAGGATCTAGAGAGAAAGGAACGCGCGAGAGACAGAGTGGGACGGAATGTGCAGGGATAGAGCTCTGAAAGCGGGAGAGAGAGCGAATTCAGCGAAAAACGAGGCGGCAATTAGAGAGAGAGTGAGACTCGAGCTCATCTCTCTCCCTGGCCTCTCTACCTCGGAGCCCCCGGTGCCGATAGACCGAGCGCGAGTACCTGTGTGGCGGGTGGCTGTGTGTCTGCACGTGTGCGCCGTGTGTGCGAGTAGGAGAGATATCCCAAGGGCTGCTGCTCTCTCCTCTGCCGTCAAGTGCGCGAACCCCGGCGCGAACTGCGCTCCTGCGCGCTATACCGCTACTCCTACCGCCGCAACTACTTGCCTCCGGTATAGATATACCATAACATAGGTACAGGGGGATGACGAACGATCGTCTAAAGCGACACGGCTGAACGATTGCGACTACGAGGATGAGGATGCCGAGGGGTGAGCGAAAGACGACGACGACGTTGTCGCAGAGCATAGAGGGAGACAGAGAGCGAAAGAGAGAGAGGGAGAGCTGCTGAACCGAGCGAGTGAGAGAGAGAGAGAAAGGGGGAAATTGGTATGCGGGCCAAGAAGCTTCCGCGTGATTGGCAGAGGCCAACTCGGCATTCCTAATGCGCGAAAAGACGAGGCTATATACGCGACAATTGGTTTCCTACATATAAATATATATCCAGGGCTGTTCCGAGCCTTTACATATGCGGGATGCCTGCGTGCTTACAAACAATTTTATGCGATTTGAAGGATTTGAAGGATCGCGGGGAGTGCAAAGCGATTGATAACGGCAACTGGAACAATAAATTATATTGAAAAATCAACTGATTTACATTGGGAGAGAATACATCAATGGGCGGAGCTGACAATTTCGAATTTGATAAACAATCTGGATAAGCATGCGACTGTTCAAATTACAGAAAAAAGAAAACAAGATTTTTCCCAGAAAGAATCGGAAGATCTATTTAAAGCTCGAGGAAAGAGAAACATCTCGTGCTGAGGTTTGAAAGGATGCCAGCGGGCAATGTAATTTTGCCTTGAAAGAGGATCGCAAAAAATCTGGCTGAGCATGAAGGGGACCCGAAACCTTGTCGATTAAAGCCAAATTTAACCACGATATGTGATGGAAACGCCCGAAACAGCACTCTGAAGTTTGGAAATTAACTTATAGGCAGTATGTTGCTATTCGTACACAAAAAGAAAGCATAATTCAAATACCATCTTTATAGCATTCTTCTTTCTATACATATAATATCTGTATAAAACAATGACTGACAAAAAAACTTCTACTTCTTGTCTTTTAATCTTTTCATTGTCTTTATCATACTTGGTTTATGCAAATATGGTTTAACCCAATATCACGTGGATTCATTAGAGATAAACATAAAAAATTTTCATCAGAATAGTTGTTTTTCAATGAATGCCAGATTCGAAATGAAAGACACCACTAGGACGTTTCATGAAAGAGGGTAGTTTCGCACGATTTCATCCTAATAAACAAGATGGTAAATGTAAACTTAGTTGAATAGCGAGCGATCAAGACTGCCAGCGTTTGGGCGACGCCCTCTTTCCCTTTCATTATTTTTAAGGATTTTATATGATAATCATTGAATTCGAGAATGGTTTCTCTACTAAATCACCCACTTGGCACACTTTTTTCCGTACTTTTCAAGGGCTTCAAATAAAGCTTGCTTCAAAACCTATTAATATAAGATTTAGCAACATAGGCAACGTGGAATCTTAACCAATGATTTCGGTTATAATGCTGAGAGTATAACACTGCACTACTGGTATTTTTTTTACATAAAACCGTGATTTTACACGATCAATGCAGCCTACATTCATCAATATAGTAGGACAAATGAGAGATTCTTCATGATTGTTTCTAAAATGGTATGTCACCAGGCGTAATATTATTATACCTTATATGTAAGGCTTAACAACTGTATCCATGTAAGTTATACTCGTCAACTCCCCTAAGCATTACCCCCGAAATTGTCGTTACGAATGCAGGTCCTCTCCATTTAGCTATATCTCATTTTGATAGATTTTGACACAAGCACCATTTGGAGCCCTTATTGGACACAGAAAAAAGGTGGCAAGAGGGTGATTTGGGAAATAAATCATTTACGCGTTTAATAGTTGTCACATTATGAAACTCTTAAGAATAATGAAAAGGGGAGATGTCGCTCAAGGGTTTTCGGTTTTAATTCAAGCCTGCTTTTATTTACCATCCTGTTTATTAAGAAGAAATTGTGCAAAACTACCATTTTTTATTAAACGCGATAGAGGTAACGTCCCCTAAACAAACCGCCTGTCCAGTGATTTATTAACCTTTATTTTTACTATTAGTAGAAGTATCTAAAGTTGTAGTATAAAGTTAAATATCTATGTAAATATCTCAGCTTCTTCGCAAGAGAGAGATTTGGTTTTTCTTAAAAAATGTTTTTCTTACGCTCTAAATAATGAGATATGAAGCAAACTTAACATAAAAACAGGTATTATTAAAAAGATAATGAAAGTTAGATAAAAACAGACATCTTGCAGTACTCGACATGCATCTATTTTCATATATGTGCTAAAATTAAATTTTTAATTTCTTAAGGGGTGTCAAAGTCCACTAGACTGTTTTACCGACCGAGTCCTTAATGATTTGTTATAACTAAACAAAAGCTTGAAATTATGCAAATCCCAAATACAGGTGCAGTTCGTCTATGAATTACTACTATCTGGAAAAGTTACAAGTACATATTTCAATGACACCTTCAATAATTTCTGTTTCGAAGTACCGTGAAGGGCGTAGTTCTGGATCAACTAAGCGTAAACGT
>UELV01001906.1:0-10284 GCA_900490015.1 Megastigmus stigmatizans
CTCTTAAGGAGGTTCTCCTTATACGTAGGAAGTCAAGTACAGAATTTACTAGATTTGACCAGTGCAGTCGGTATATACAGGTATATATTCTGCATGTATAACCTATAGGCAAATGAGATTTATATATGAAATATCAACTCCCTCTTATTTCACAGTTACCCTATGGTACTTTAGAAAATTGCTAAAAATTAAAAAAAATCTCTCTATTACTATAAAAAAAAATCGAAAAGCTGTCATCATCAATTAATTTATGATCGGAAAAAAGAGAATCTTTCCCACAAGACTACGCGTTAAAAAAGCAATAACAAAAATATTTAATTCTCGGCTTTGGGGTACCCTAGCTTCGCGAAATTTTAACTGGAGCTTCTTCAATCATTTACCTTGCTACATAAAAATTTGTAAGTCAATGACATCATCAATTCAATTATCGAGAGAACTCCCTTAAAGAGTGACTTGGTACTACCCTAAATTGGAGGATGCCAACGAAAGGGTAGTAGTAAGCAGAGGGACGCAGTGGAATGTACAAAACCGGGGTTTTTTGACTTAAAACAAAAAATTAACCTGGGAAAGTGTGCAGGGGATAATTGAAAAGAATAAGGCTGAAATTTACCTAAGTGGAAACATCAAGATCTCGCGCGACAATGAAGTAGTAGTAAAAAAGTAAAGAAAATTACTTTCAAAATGATTCCCCACCTGCATACGGGTAAATTCGTATGGGAATCTTTAAGTCGACATAAATTCTTCATGCTATTGTAGCAGTTGTATGTATTCCCTATTGATATTTATCGGGGTCATCCGTGGGCATCCTCCTTTGCAGAATATTTTTTAAGTGGAATTTCAACTCTAAAATTATTATAATTTTATAAAATTTAAAACAATTTACGTCATCGATAAATAAAAAGTCGAACGAGTAAATAAAGAAAACGAGCGAGATGAAGATAAAAGAAAAAGAATCGATAGAACGAGCGTAAACCAGAAAATCAGAGTCTTTATAGAGCGATGCGTTTTCCTAAACTCGAACAGTTTTGCATGCGCGTCAGGAACAGAAAAGGCGCATACGTTGTTCCAGATTCGATTTTGGTTAGAAAAGCGAGATGGACATATACATACAGCTATATATCCTGCAGTTTCTCCGCCAAAGTTTCCAATACACGCTTAAACCGCCGCAGCGATCGTTTCACTTTGTCCCGAGCACAGTATATAGAGTAAAGAAAAATTTAAGTATTTTAGTTGGGTTGGGTTGGGATGAAATCAAAATGTTCGATAAAGTCGGCGCGAGTGTAGAAATACACGTGTGAGTTGATCCACTGCATATAGATTCGTATAAATTTATTTTTAAAATTGTTTGAGAAAGATGAAACATTTATAAATACATCGACTGAATTTCTTTTAGGTACATCGTTTTATATAACAATTTCGAGGGTCTTTGTAAAAATTCAACCACTATAAAAGTATATACGCTAAGGTAGAGCGGAAATGAGTTTGAAGTTTGCATCGTTGCTTATTTCTTATTATATTCGATTAAAAATTTTTGTGAATCGAATGCATTTCAAAAGATATTTAGAAAAATTAAATTTTAATTTAAATATAAATAAGTAATAAATATATAAAAATAATTTTTTCGTTGCACTCTAACAATGCCAACTTCAAACTCGTGAGCGGGAAAAAATCGTTCATATAGAGGATGAAAGGTGATCTGGACATAAAGAGCGAGAAAAGGGAATTTGGCGAGCGCATGGAGCCTCGTAGGAAGCCGCAGCGCTGCGACTATAACAAGCGAGTCATGGGGCGGGCTTTAAGCTACTTGGATGGCAAATTAATTCCAGCGTCGGCGGCGGCTGCGCCAATCTCGTTAGTCTGCGGCGCGGAGGCCAAGTCATTCTTGCACGTTAAACCGGCCGCCTGCAGCAGCAGCAGCGGTATAAGCGATTCTTGCGGTCGAGGGGCCGCAGGAGATCGTCCAGTGGTTACGGCCGAGTGCGCGGACCGAGAGGATCCGCAGCCCGGCTTCTTCCAGCCTTATGGGGCGGTTCTCGATAATTTTACCCGCAGCACCCGGTGGATTCTTAAACAGTTGGCGCTCCTGAGCATCGCCCGCGTATAGTGGATTATACGGCCACTTGCTGTATAACCCCCGCCTTGTATGGACGAGGTTAGCTTGTGAATTTCTGCACAGCTCCTATATTGCTATACAGCTATACCTACACGTGCTTCGGATGCTCTCCTTTTCGCGAGACCGTTCGACGTGGATTCTAGTGATTTTCATACACTGTGCGGATTACCAGCTGGTATATAATCCACCCGTACACCGATGAAATTCTTTACTTACCTCGACACTTGAACAAAGTTTTTCTCCTACATTATAAAAAGAGAAACAAGTTTCATAATGGGAAGACGTCCCTATTACGAACAAAAATTGAAAGAAAAAACATGTTTCACCAATATTCTCCTTTCAAGATACTTACATCCCATTTAGTTATTAAGTGGATGATTTTAAAATAATAAATTTAAAATCATTCATGTTCGTTTAGACACAAATAAAATAATAATTTATACAAGAATTATATATTTAAATTTATATACATTTTCATAATTAATTACCTTTCAGCAGATCAATTATTCTCGCAAAAATGATAACATAGAAAACGAGACTGTATACTCGTGTACAATTACAATAGCAACGTAGTTATTTAATTTCAGACGTTACCTCTTATATACTGCACTATTCACTGATTTACCTTATAGCGCATTCTCTCCACTATGTAAAATCATTTTATTTCTATTCGAAAATGAAAAATGCTCTATGGTCGGAAAGATCCCTACCTTACCGGTTTTAGATTTAACGAAATATACAAAGATAGAGATTAATTTTTGGTAAAAACTCTCGGTCACCATCTAGTTGATGATGTACTTAATCAAGTTGGTGGTTCAAGTTTCATGAAATTCTATTCACAATTCACAGTGATTTTTGTCCTCGAAAATTTCGTTCGCAATTCACAGCAATGTTTATCTTCGAAATTTTCGACGACAAAAATTTCTGTGAATTGTGGATAGAATTTCATGAAACTTGAATCTTGAAAGTTGAAAGTATTTCACTACTGCAAGATTCCTCCCCGATTCAATCACACTTTTCTAGCGTATAAATTTCTCCGTAAAAACATTATTGAGACTTTACATATTCCCGTGAATTCCTGGTATTTTATCATAACAATAGCTATACCTATTAAATTTATTTTTGGAACAATAAATAAATTTAATTTTTTTCTATTTATCCTTGAGATAAAACTTTTAGCGAATTTCCAGTCAAACTTTGATAGATCGAATAGTATGAAAATTAACGGAAACATTTTAAATTATTCCAAATCACATTTTTTTAATCGTGTCTACTGTGCAATCGTTTATAATAACAATTAATCATTAAATGCTTAAATATTAAGAGACGCGTTCTGAAACTTTATTATTTCATCATATTTATGTTAGTATAATTATACACTATATTAATAGATCTTTGTGGTACTTGATTATTTTGCAAATATTTATTGAAAATGACTAGCAAAACATCAGTTGCTTTGATAATTCCGAATCTAGAAAACCTTTATTTAATTAACTGTAAAGTAAACCCTGCAGCTTTAAAGGATCCTATAATAAAATCTTTATTTCATTGTCAAATTTTAACATGCAGGTAAATTTTGACGTAGCATCAATTTTTATAAGAATTTCATTATTTCTCTAAGAATACTGTTTCCAATTAAAATTTTAGGTTAATAATTCGCACAATAAAATGTTGCATTGCTTCACCATCGATACAAAACGTAGGAGATTCAGTTCATGTCATTGTATCTAAAAAGTTTTTTTACAAAGGAAAATTACAAAAATATTTATTTAATTTAAAAATTCAGGTATGATTGAATATAAAGTATACATCGTTTATTTGTTTTAAAATAGTATTCTAACTGTTTCATTGAATTTATGAATATCATTTTCCTATTCAAACAGTTGAAAATTTTACAAAATTATACTCATAAATTATAATTGATTTTAAAACCTTAATAATAACTCGAAATTTTTTAATTTTGCAGTTTAATGATCCAGTACCAGTTCATTCAAGAATTTATGTAGCTTGCTTAAAATATACATTTACATTCAAACTTACACCACTTTGGAACTCAGTTGGCAAATATTTTCTACGTACTTCAAATTTTCTGCCCCTAAAATCTGGTATTGATGCATTAGAATGGAATATTTATTTAAAAGGTATGAAAATACGGTAAAATATACTACTGTAATAATTTTCATAAAAATTATATTGATGTACTTTACACAGGTAACTACTTAAAAGTTTACATATTTTTTAATAGAAAAAAATAAATTTAACATATTTTAATTTTAATTTTGTTGTATTTTAAATTCCTAATAATGCATTCTCAACTTCTATGAAAAATTGCTTTCAAATCCATACAGCTAATTATTCAAAACTTGAAATAATACCAATGATGTTAAATTTATCTCCACTGTCTCTCGAATGTTTACCATTAACTCCTACTATTCTGGATAACTTTATAACAAATCCTAATAGTAACTTTGATACTATTGATCTCACACTGTTTCAATTTCCTTGGGTCTATGTTTTACCAAAGTAAGCAGAAATTTATTTTAAATTATAATTTCAATATTAAAATCAACCTTCCATTATCTTTAGTAATTTAAAATTTACAGATTAACTAGAGCTAAAATTGTTTCTATATCAAGAATACTGCCTACAAGTTGTCCATTTGAGAATTACAATGATCTTCGTAGACACTGGAAAAATATGGTATTTATTAAGTTCCTTAATACTGGTGCAAGGTTTTGTACTTAAAGTCTTGTATAAATTTTTTTTATCACAGTATTATTTCTGAAAGTAATTGGTTTAGATTTCTAGAACTGAATAAAATCAATGCAACAATTTTTGTTTTCTTTTATTCTTATAGTATTCTTATCGATTGCCCAAAACTGAAAAAGATATGCTATTCTATGAAGTAGTCTTCTCACTAAATTCCAAAGAACGATTTACATATCCAGAAGTGTGTATTTTATTTAAGAAGCCAGAAGTTCTCTTGAGTGTAGATAGAGATGAAATAGCCAATGAATTTATTACAGCTTTACATTCTAAAGTACATTCAGTGTGTAATGAAGTAATAAAAATTGGTCATCTATTACCAGGATGGAACATAGAATATCCATATCCAATGAAAAGAAAAAGAAATAATTATGTAAGATATTATTTTTTGTTTTAATTAGGAATTCATAAAAATTATAATAATGTGTGTAATTAATTTTGCTATTTGTTTGGAGTATATTCAGCCAATAAGTATATTGAATTTTTTACAATATTTTATAGGGTGAAATATATACTTCTGAATTAAAAACTCCTTTTTTTAAAATTCCTGCTGGCTGCATAGTAAAACTAGCGACTGAAAAAGACAACTTATCTTCAATCGAGGCTTTTAAAGGCTCTGACAAAATGAGTAAATATATGCAAAATCATTCTCAACTTATTCTTTCAATAATGCAAAATCAGCCGCGAAAAATAATACCTACTGTGCAAAATAATATCATGAAGAAAGAAAAAAGTCAAAATATAATACCAGCTATAATTAATACTGAAAAAGATTACAAGTCTAATGCAAGAAATAAAAATTCTGTAGAATACTCATTATTATTACAACAGAGAAGGACTCCTATAAATAATGTGAAAAATATATTTTCTTATTATAATTCAGCTTCAATGTATCCTAAAACTTGTGGAAATTCTTCTACTATAGATTTAAAAAATGATTTTGATTCAAATCAGTTTTATAATCAAAATCCTACTATGAAGAAGGTAGAGAGTGTTCGTTTTGATTTGACCGATATTAAAAAAAATACTAAAGCAGTGCATGACAATAATCATTCTATTCTAAAGTTTGACGAAAGATTAGAAAAATCTAAGGAGTATAATCAAGATTGTATTATACAAAATTTATATTATGAAACAAATTATACTACACCGTGTAACACTTTAAATCCATATAACAAAACAACAGATAATTTTTATAAACACAATCTGAAAGTTTCTAATTCTATAATTAGAACCAATATATCACTGCAGAATAAAAAATTATTTCATAACCCCTTGGATGCTGAAGAGCAAACCTTAGGATACGGTAAATCAGAGTCTGATAATGAGCTGCGAGCTCAACTATCCAAATTTGATCAACTATATAAAATGCATCACGAGGATAAGAACGAAAAAAGTGAATATAGTGAATTTGATTATGACTTAATGAAAACGTGTCAGGAATCTGAAACTCCAGAATCTAATAAAAATGTTAAATCTCCATATATTTTAAATTCATCAAAAGAATGGAGCAATAGAAATCAAAATATACATTGTCATGAAACTATTCAAAATGATAATTTTTATAAACACAATCTGAAAGTTTCTAATTCTATAATTAGGTCCAATATATCACTGCAGAATAAAAAATTATTTCATAACCCCTTGGATGCTGAAGAGCAAACCTTGGGGGACGGTAAATCAGAGTCTGATAATGAGCTGCGAGCTCAACTATTCAAATTTGATCCACTATATAAAATGCATCACGAGGATGAAAACGAAAAAAGTGAATATAGAGAATTTGATTATGACTTAATGAAAATGTTATGTCAGGAACCAGAAACTCCAGAATCTAATACAAATGTTAAATCTCCATATATTTTAAATTCATCAAAAGAATGGAGCAATAGAAATCAAAATGTACATTGTCATGAAACTATTCAAAATGATAGTTTCAGTAAAAATAAAACAAATTTTTCTGAATCGGGGTCCAAACAAATCATGATAAATGAACATGAAGAAAATATTCAATCATTCCAGGAACATTGCAATTATAGTATTGAAAAGAAAGATAAATATTCATCAAATCATTTTGAACAGAACAATAAATATTCATCTAGTCATTCACAGTGTTCACCTTTAATTTTGCATTCAAGTAATGCATCATTGCAAAATATTAAAATATCACAGGAAGAAAAAGAATTCAGATGTGATCATACTTTATGTGACAATGAAATAGAGAAATGTTATAAATCCGATTCTTTATCACTTAAGATACATTCAAGAGATCAAACAGAAAAAAAGTTAATTGAGTGTACACAGAAATTTGAAGAATTTGATATACTTAGCTTTTATAAAAATTTAAAAGCTAATTTATTTAATTCACCAGAGTCTCTTAATTCTATTTCTTATCTTAATTCTGAAGGATTTATTAAGAAAAAATTTAAGCAAGAGCATACATCTCCAGATTTGACATTTGATTTTCAACATGAAAAAGAAAATAAATCCAAATCAAGCTGGCAATCTCTGAAAAAAGCATTTGATACATCTCAAAAATCACATACCTAAGATACCTTTCAAAATATTCGGTTAAATTATATTATAAACAATGAAAAAAGTTAGAAGAAAGTGTATCTTACGCAATTTTAATCTGTAAAGGTATTTTAAATAATTTATACTATCATTTCTTATTATGAAATTAAAAAAATTATTCTATAAAGTAGATTTATAACTATTAAAGATTTTATAAGTTAAGCCTTTAAGTACCAATATTACATATTTACATTTAACAATGTTAAATTATTTATAATAGAACAATTTATAATTTATTTTAGAATTTTTATTAATTGTATATAAAAAGTTTATAAGCGAATCAGAACATATCTATAAATATAATGTAAATTGTTATTTGGTAAAATAAATAAGATTAATTGTAAATTAAGAATTTATATTTTAATTTTGTCGCTAACATAAATACCAGATATTAAAAGTGCTCAAGTTTACTGTTAATCTCAGCAGTAAATAGTAAATGTAAGTTTATTGTTAGCATTACCCCTGAATATTTTACTGTATTTAAATAGTATAATTACTATTTATTCCAGAATATATTTTTTCCATCAAAACTGTTACGACAATTTACAGAGCAGTAGTAGCACTAATATGACAGTTCATGTATCTAAGATCTTCCATATCAAGGATTTGTTTCATCAAACGCAAGAATGAGACACTAGAACTTAGCAGAGTTAAGAATTTCTAAGTCTTGCAACAAAATGGTGCCCAATAAAATTCATTTTCATATTGTAAATAATCCTTATTATGTCTTTCCATCAATATACAATCGTGAGTGAGCATCTACATGTAATTTTTCATATCCATTAAAAATAGTAAATACCTATAACAAAAAAATAAAATTTAACTTCTGCAGTGTGATTAAAGTCAATATTTATAATTTGACATTAATCAAACTATTTAAAACAAATAATAATCATACCTGGTAACGACGTCTATAGTTTATTTATCAGGAGCGATTTTTAGAACACATTAAAAATAAACATATCATTGTTTGTGTAAAAAATGTGAATTAGTATAGGTAGTATCAGAGATTAGTAATCTCTGGTAGTATCTAAATTCAAGTTTACAGCAATTAGGTTAGTTGGATTATCGTCTACAATGCCGTAAATCTGAAAATAAACATAACAGCATATAGCAATAAGGGAGACTTGTTGATTAGATATTTGTTATTGTTTGTGTCATTACGATATGGCAGTTGGGTATCCAAGCTTTTCCTTCATTATTTTTGTACATATATAAGTCGTATAAAGTTGCTCATGTTTACGTTATAAAATAGGTAAATACTTATAAATACAGAACATACTTATTAAAAAATAATCAAGGCAATACTAGGCTGCAATTGAATCGCAGGTAGGAAAGTTGAAAACTAAAGGTAGGTATATAATGGTGCTCCCTAGAATTCTTGATTTAGGGTGCATTTACAATGGAGGTTCTGGATTTCTTATTTTTAAAAATATATAAATTTTAAGGTACCTATAAGTAATTTATGGCTTAATTTATTTATTAATTATCTATTACTTATTATATATCGAAATAAATCGTTTAAAGTTGTCGAAGGCTACGTGTTAATGAATTGGTAGCGGTTTTTGTAATTAAAAGATTAGGACATTCATGAATAAGGTATGAAATAAAATACCTATTGCCTATAAGAATGTCTTCAAAATATGTTTCGTATGTAGTTCATAATAAAATAAGTCCTACCTCTGAATGTTTCAATGAGATATGGTCACTGGATTTATTAATACTTTTATTGCATATATATCGTGTGCCTATAAAAGAATTAAAATTTTTCAAAAATTTGCAACACTGAAAAAAAAAAATTAATGTAAAATTGATGAGAATGATAAAGTATTTTAAAGGTAAATCCATTTTAAAGACTGAAAACATTGGTGGGTTGCAGCTTTAAAAATTTACAAAATCAGAAATCGAAAATCAATTATTCTTTATTTGAACACCCTTGCAGGTAACTGTAATATTGATTCTAGATAAAAACTTTAGCGCCAACTTTATTATTGGTCAATATTGACGTTTACTTTATATTTGCAATTATACTATTGTAACAGCTAACACCTGTAGAATATCTATTCAATTCGTAACACTGATTGCCAATCGCAGTAAGGTGTTACTTTATATAATATACATATATAAATTGAATCGAATGAATAGAACAAATACCTTATTATCTATTACAGTTTTAATGAGTTAAATAACAAAAGAAAGAAATGTACTTTAAAATTACAAAGTCATATATTTAGTTTTTACATTATATTAAAAATCTAAAACACCTGCAAAAATGAAAAACAGTAACATTCAATGTTGATTCTATATATATTTGTAAATAAATGTTTGTCCCATCTAAACCAAGTGGATTAAACAAACAGTTACTCATTTTATAATAATACTATCACTATTTTAAAGTTCGGGTACTTAATCTTTTAGGAGCAGAGTAACGAATGTTTTACAAGAATTTTCAAAGATTAAAATAGGCAACCAAAACATCATTGAGAAATCACGGTAACCAGGCGGTCTCTCTGTCACATATAGTAAGTATATAAGGACGAGAAGATCGAGACGAGTTGAAGAAAAAGGAAGCAGAAGAAACTGGAAAATAAGAAGTCGCGGATCGTCGGCATTGCAAACGTTCTCCACACGATTTCGATAGTTTTTTCATGCCCTGTCCCCCGATTCTTATTGACGCGTAATGATCATAAATGTCATTACGCGTCGAAGCACAGCGGCAGCATCCCACTACCTAATAATTAATTAACGCGCGGATCTTGCCGGCCATCCTACAATTATCACTGGCGCGCGAACATTCACTTTTTGCCGTCTCTCTCTCTCTCTCTCTCTCTCTC
>UELV01001909.1:0-10427 GCA_900490015.1 Megastigmus stigmatizans
ATATATATATATATATATATATATAGGAATATTTCCGTGAATAACAAAAGATTGTCTAAAATTAAAATTTTCACGATTACAAAGCTTCCTTTATACAAAAGAAGCAAAAACGATCAAATGCTCTAATCTCGTTGGCTTCACCTTCTAAAAATCTCAGCTAAAGGAAACAACGATAACCTCTCCCTCCCTCAAAATCCACACTCTCCTAGCCGTATAGCTGTGCGCATAATCGGGACAAGAAACCTCCCCGTTTACCTAAAAAGAAATCGCCGAAGCAGAGCACACAACAACGGTATAAGATAGAGCGCACGGCCGCGCGCGCACAAACACAGACCTCTCGGCGAATATTTCACTCGCGAAAAGTGCTCGAGCGGCCGCGAGATATTAAAATTTGATAAACAGGCCGCCGCAGCCGCAGCCGCGCACAGTTATTATTCCGTAAAATATGTGCAAAGCTCGCGATCGCAATCGAGAGCACGCGCGCGCGCAAGAAAGCTCTCTCTCTCTTGCTCCTCCTCCTCGTGCCGCCCGAGACCCCCCGCGAGAGAAGATAATACGCTACATCATCCGTGAGAATTTATCGCTTAACCATTTTTCTCCGTGTGTGCGCGGGGCTTTCCATCCCAGACACGCTTGCGCCTGTGTTGTATGTGCCAGCGCGATATGTATACCTGTATGTGTATATATATATATATATATATACGCGGGGGCTGCATCGCCCGGCACGAATATACAAAGAAAATATTGTCCTTTCCGGTTTCACGCTCTTCTTCTTCTTCCTCCTCCTCCTCCTCTCTCAAACATACTTTGCCTCTTTCTCTCTCTCTTTCTCTCTTCCATTTTACTCGTTCTTCCTCTTTCGCTCCTATTCCATTTTGTTTTACATCCATTCCGGGTGGTTTAATGCATAACAAATGTATTCACGTACTTGAGCGCTAAAAAGCCTTCTTCTCGGTATACCCATGCTTATTTGTTTAAATTTAACCGTTCTCTGCCAGAGTAGTGATTTTCCCGAGTTCAAGAATTGAGAAACTGTATGGTTCTTCAAATATGTTATACGCTATATATTTTTAGAATTTTTAATTATAAACGGTATAATAAGTATTATTTGCCTAAAATTCTTGATGGATCCATACGAAAACTTTGTATTTTCATCGTTGTACCAATCCTATATTCCTCATTCCGAAACAAAAGCTGCTCCCGCGCTAGTCCTACATTTCAGCGGAGCTTAATTTAAACGGTTCATAGTAGGCAGTATTGCACGGGTATATACGCAGACACTCGCAGTACGTCGTCTCAAAACGCGCGTTCCTCTCGTGCGTTCGGGGAAGAAACAAAAGCAGCGAGAGAGAGAGAGAGAGAGAGAGAGAGAGAGAGACTGGGTAAAGTAGAATGGGCGTGTTATAGTCCGCCGTAAACTTACTGTGAAGTCCTCGTCAAATACACGCAAAATAAAGTAAGTGCACCTGTAGCAGGAGACACAATTAGCTTGTGTACTATTTGTTACACTTCAAGTAACACGACGCGCAAAATCAAGACGGCCTCGCGAATAGTATTTGTGCATAGCCGATGTCTTGCAGTCTCTCCTTTTCGCTCTCGATGGATAGATGAATATTAGCCGTTGATGCTGCTTAAATGTGAATAAATATGATAGGTCGGCACTGATAATATTGCGGCGCGACGAGACGAGAAGATGCTTTATATTATTATATAATTCTCATTTCTAACAGTTAATTCGTACTCAAATCGGTGCTCCCCTATGATTTATTCCTTATATAATCACCGTTTTTATATCTTTCTTTATAAAGAATTTCTCAAGAGATTTGTATAGTGTCATTTGCAGTAAAGTTCTTTTGAGCAACGGGTAAAGGTGAACAGACTAGCCACGACTTAAGAAAACGCCAGTTGAGCTTAAATTTTTAGTTGGCTTACTGCTCCGCTGAGCAAATGCACTTCTTGTACTACTGAAAGGATAAGTTTGGTGAATTTAATTATTATTGGCGAGCTCAAAACCGACCTCTCGATCATGAGATATTATGTATAAGATTAAACTAGTTACTGTGGGCAAACTTTTGATCGTGAGTGACTGTAATTGTTCTTTTATTCTATACGTGATTCTAGGTTCAATGAAAGTGCTACTAACTACAACTATTTTTTATCTTTCAACTATTTTAAGTAACGTTAAGTTTGATTAAAAAGTGTGAAATAATTCCGAAGATATGGTGCACAACGTACGCGCACACACGCAAACATTTAAAAAAAAATAGTATATAAATATCAACTTCTTGATGTTCAAAACGTACTTCTATAATTTTATCTTAAAATTTTTTTTCTCCACTATTACAAAACTTCCTTTTGGTGGAAGCGAAATATACATATATACAATCTACGTTACCCGTTTTTCTTGAACTAAATATCTAGTTTCTTCTGGGTAGGAAAATAACAATTTTTTTGCAATTTTACTAATCAGAAAATGGCTGTCTTTGATAACTCAATTGTTAAATTATCTTATGACTGCTGTGCCTTGTATAGAAAATTTTTTATAACTTCAAAAGCGCAAACTTTCAAGCTTGATTCACATTTAAACCCATTATACAAACTTGCAGCCTCGATTTAAACTGTATTTTTTTATTAAATTATTTCAATTTTTTCTGACTATTAAATTATTATATATATTGAATATTTTCAATTTTCTGCAGCAAAAAGTTTCTTGCTTTTCCTATCCTTTATGGCTTTATACCTCAGCTTATTTCTTTAAAATCTTTTAAACTATTTATATCATTTTTAAATATCGTAAAATGAACGTACGAAATCGCATACATATAAAACCGATTATTTTTTTTATACCATTTCTTTTTAAAAAGGTACACCTATATATCGATATTACTTATACATTCCCGATACAATTCAGAGAATAAACTTGAAATAAAAACATCGACTGCCATATATCTCGATACCCATAACCTTAACTAGAATTGCCTCTAGCGGAGTTTAGAGTTTTTGCGATAGTCGATTATGTTTCCGTCGATTGGATCTTTAGGTTCATCTCTGTTTCTGCACACGAGTTATGGCGAGTCTCAGTTATAACTTCTATATACACTGGCCGCAATATTTCGTTCGTTATACTGTTATAGGAGAATAGCAGAACACCACTCATCTTCGAGAATTTATGTACCAGTATTTCATGTAGCAAATCAAGTACAAATGTTTGTAGAAGATTTAGAACTTCCAGAATACTCAGATCCGTAATAACACTGAGCAAATAGCGTCTCGTTATCGTTCAGTTTTATGAGTCTTGGTTCTACATTATTATTGCTTGATGATCGTAGACAGTAATAAAATGTTCTCTAAACTTTTGCCAAATATTTTTATTACTATACGTTATAATTTTACATTATAAATAAACCGTATGCTGTTAGTGTAAACATGTTTACGCGTATTTATTTTGAAAGTGACTCCCATGATATAAGAACTGCTGTTGTCCCACATGTAGCTCAGCCTTATAGGCAAACGGAGTAGAAAGCATTTACACCGAAGTGTGCAGTATAAACGAGCTAAAAATACGAAGACCAAGGCATCTGTTGGATACTTCGTATAATTGCACACGAAAAAATTTTAAAGACGTCTCATTACGTCGCGGGTGGATTCATTAGCAAGCTCGCGTTTTTTTTTTGCTGCTTGCCTCCGCTGGAATAAGAAGCAGAAAAAAATCAGTCCCCTTAAGTGAAAACTAAAACGCGAAGAAACGACGAATCTACATAAATTTTTCACCATTTCGTGTACTTCAATTTGATTACCGTGGCAATCTTGGTTGCGGCTCTCAAAAGGGACTAATTGAGAAATGCATTAAATTTTGTAGACAGACACTATTTACTTTTTGCAACATTAATTTTAATTCATTCTTGAAACGAAATTAAACAAAGCTTTGCATTGCCATCGACAACACTTGACTAAATATCTAGAGATAGTCGTCGATCATAAGCGATTCGAAAATGAAGAGTCAATGGTGCCAGTAACCCCCTTAGTTAGCTTAGTTAGGCCAGACGTCGATATATATCGCTTGTAGGCTCAACAAGAAACTGAAAGATTCGTCATGTACGAGAGTAGCTCGAGACAAAAAAATCTCGTGCGTCATGAGGTTTGTTCCAGAGTCGGGCTCGTGTGAAGGGATGGAACTTAAGGGTCGAATTAAAGTGCGATGTCGCCAACTAGACGCTCGCTGCTCTTCCGAGGGACGAAATAAGCTAAATTTCCTGCTCAATCAGATAAGCGATTTATATGCATCCTTTGTCACCCTTTTCATACACTTGTAATTTGTTTAATCTGTTAGCTACTTTTATTGATTATATGAAAATTTTCAGTTGAGAGTTTTATTTTATAATTATTTTTTAACCAACATGCATTGTTTGGACTACAGGGATGAATTATTACTCAACTTTAATCGGGTACATTATTCACCTATAAACATTGTAAATAAGTACAAGGCAAAAAAAAAATAAACAGTCTTTTAATATCTGATAAAACTGATCATACATATATATCTTTTTTTTTAATCGAAACAGCTATTTGCAGATTAATCGACGTTCACCTCGAAAAGTTTCCGATTAATACGTTACACTCAAGCGGAATGAAAACAGCATCGGAAAATCCGTAAACACCTCAAGTCTGGAGAATCACAGGCCAGTAACTATCGCCACCTCCATTCATTCCATTTTTCCTCCAATCCTCCTTTTAATTAATAGAAACATAAATCACGTAATCACTGGCATATCTTTCAAGCCGCCGGTAATAAGTTGTCCATCCGACTAACTCGTAGCTCTCGCGCACAAATCCCCTCCGTAATTCTCGAAAACTTTCCTAGAGAGATCGTTTCTCCCTCACACACATAGACACACACGCTCACCCACATATACACACATTCACAACGTTCGCGCGCGCGCGGAAAACTTCAAATTCAAAAAGAGAGGGAGGTGGAGGAGGGCTTCATCCGTCTTACCGTCTCGAGAAGTCGGTTCTCTCGGTGAAAATCCTCCGATCAATCGCCGGACTTTGCGGGGGTGGCTGAAAGGTGGTCTAAAGCAGATGTAAGCACAAGTAGAGAGAGGGAGAGAGAGAGAGAGAGAGAGCGAGAGAGGAAGAGAGAGAGAGAGTAGTTTGAGTGGAAGGGTAAGGAGAGAAGGCTAAAGGAGGCACTTTCTCGACGGCAAGTCCGGGGATCGATCGGTCGCGTGCTCCAACCGCCACAGCCGCCGCCGGCAGCCCAACTTCCGTCGTCGCCTTTATCGCGCACATCCAAGAGAGTGAGAGAGAGAGAGAGAGAGAGACAGTCGAGTGATCGAGACCCTCTCGTGCGTCACGTCCGATTGCAGATCGTCTCTCGATCCACCGAATGGAGCGACAAGTCAAGAAGTTGCCCTACGTCCAAAGAAAGGAAAATGAAGAAGCACGAGAGCAGAGAGGAGGAGGCATGAAAACAGTCAGAGATACGAAGCCGGAGGTGAGAAGGAGGAGTGCTGAAAGAACGAGTATAATGCTGCCTTTTATTTTCTTATCATGTGGTCAATTACTTGTGACATTAATAATGTACAGAAATATTCCGATATATAATTTCGGAATATTTGAACGCGAATGACGATAATAAACAACAAGAAGCATCTTGGAACATTTTCAAGTTTTCCAAACAGCAGCATTTTCAAAATATTTCCGAGGGCAGCTTGTAACTTATAAATTACAAGATATATATAATCTCCTCCCACAAGTCTAGCCGTATATATATATATGTATATATAACAGCGTATGAGAGACCCTTTCGAGCGTTACGTCCGATTACAGATCGTCAATCAGAGGAAAGAAGCAGGCACGCACGAGCCAAGAAATAGGTATACGAAAGGAAGGAAAATAGACAAGAAAGGTAAAAAGAATGGCGAAATGGAAGAAAAGAAGCGGCAAAGCGCCGGGATACGAAGGAGGAAAACGAGTCTGCAGAAGTAAAACGGCAGAAAAATGAAAGGAAAC
The DNA here is from genome assembly GCA_900490015.1 of Megastigmus stigmatizans. Classification (NCBI taxonomy): domain Eukaryota; kingdom Metazoa; phylum Arthropoda; class Insecta; order Hymenoptera; family Megastigmidae; genus Megastigmus; species Megastigmus stigmatizans. Next base: position 6,016 of record UELV01001909.1, read on the forward strand.
GATATAGGAAAAGAGAAATTACTTTCGAAAACGATTCGTTGTATTTTGAGCGCTCGATATAATTTTCTATACGATCCGAGAAAATATCCAGCTTGAAAGTAAGCGGCAATCGACCTTTAATTTCAAATTCTCCACGTAATTTAATTATTAACAATTTAAACACTCGAATATAGCATCTTGATATTGGCTCAAGTATCGCAAAAATAATTCATACATTTTTATCTTTATGCCTGGAGAATGGTCATGCACTTGGACTAATAGACCGACGGTTTTGAAAGTTCTTCAGAGTCATTTGAACGTAATAAGGATCGTTTAAACAAAGCGATGGCTATTTTAAATTGTTGACCTACATTCGCGACCGTGGAAACTGCCTGTGCGCCATATATACGCGGACTTGCTTCTTGCCCAGAGAGTGCAATAAAGCATCTGTGGCGCGCGCGCCTACCTGTAGCTGTCGTTATACCTAATTGTTTGACTCTTGAAGGAGCTGAGTCAAGTCAAAAATTTACCTTTACTTGCCTTTCATTCAGATCGAGAAGAATCTGCATTTTTGTCACTGTTAAACTGAGACATCTGATATAAAAACTTTTATCTACAAAGACGCTGGAATTGTGAAGTATTGACGTATACGTAATTTCGCATTGAACGGCATGTCGGGCTTGCATAACAATCAATAACAATCTGAAGCTTCCACAGTAAAATCTACAAAATCCTCAGGATGTTTAAAGCACATTGTCCGATATTTTTTAAATTCACACGCTCTCGGGTTTAAAGCATCGGTCCACGACAGAAAGAGAGAGAGAGAGCTGCGGGCCTTCGCGTAAAAATTGTTCGCATTGCTTTGGTTTGGCCTTTAAATCTTCGATCGTATTTTTCGCCTCTCTCTCTCTCTCTCTCCGGCAAAACACCTTCCCTCTCTTTCTGCCTCCCGAACGCTTTCGCCAAAAATTTCGCATTTAACAAAAAAAAAGAAGAAGCGAGAGCGAGGGAAGCAAAAAAAATGCACCCAAAAAGAGAGAGAGAGAGAGAGAGAGAGAGAGAGGGGAAAGAAAGAAAGCAAAAAAAAGCTGCAGGCCAAAAGTAGAAACTTTACGCTCGGTTACCTTGCCCCTCTGTGTACTTCACTTCTCTCTCCCTCTCTCTCTCGTTCACTCGCGGCCCCATTTCGCACGTACCTCGACACATCTGTGACGTCATTGCTCTCTCTCTCTCTCTCTCTCTCGCAGTGCGGCAGCAGCAGCAGCAGTCGACGGGGCGCGCGGCGCGGGTGTCCCGCAAAAACCACCCGCGCTCTTTTCCACTCTACGCTAAGGGTCGATACACTCGTTCTCTCTCTCTCTCTCTCTCTCTCTCACGCGCTTCTCTCTGTCGTGTCTTTTGTTCCTCCTCTCTCGCACAGTCGTGCCTCCGCACTGTTAAGGAAAAGAGACTGCCACTTTCCGCTGCTGCTACGACGGCACAGCGCTTAAGCTGTTGGTTATAGGTTTTTAAGCGCAAAATTGTTGTTGTTTTCGGTTTTTATGGACGGGTCTCGGGACGCTTGAAGTGCGTATTATGCGCCGGGCGATCTTAAGCCACCCTGGCGCTTTAACTTGTTAACGTATTTGAAATCTGCTTAACTATAGTCCGAGTAAATAATGAATTCTGTATATATAGTTCTAAATTGTATCTAAAAATGTTTCGTCGCAAAAAATGTACTTTATTTTATTGCATCAACGTTTGGCAAAAACATTGATTTTTAATCGAAATAAAAGAGCATACCACACTTTAAAGATTGATATAGATTTGGTACGTTTCTTTTTAAGCACTGCATTTATTCCAATCTCCATATAGCAATTTATACGTTGATTATTAGAATTGGTAATAAATCAAAATATCCGATTTTTATATTAAACTTTTCTGAGAATAACTGATATATCCATCCTAAAAGTGTAAAGTGCTTTATAAATTTATTGCATCTTTTTCCATTGTAAAATATGAAGCTTTTAGTATTTTTAAATTTGAAAAGCGGACGCCCTTTATCTTAAGAATGAAAACATTGTATTCTAAATGATTTTCAAAAAATATCCAAATGACGTTGCATGGTTTAAAAAAACTGTTGAAAAATTTATTTGAAATGTTAGTTATACGTGAAAGGAGAAAGTGTGCACTGTTATATCATGCAAATATGAATTTTGTTGAATTATTTTATTAGAGTAAAATTATCGGTATTTCAATTTTCATATTTCATTATTCGACTGTTACTACTTTTCAACGAAAATACGCACTTAAACTCAACAGCTATTCATTTTTCATTATTTTTATTTCTTTAATCTTTGGCTCCACTAACTGTTCTACACAGTAAACATTCGATTCTTTGAAACGCCTTTAAAATGAATGCCCTGAAACAATTATAAATGTGCACGTCGCAATTTTGTTATTTTTCGATCATACCAAATGTCCGACTGTGTAAAAAGCTAAATATTTACACTGACGTCATCCACGATGCGCATATCGCGATTGAAATCGCATTTTTGTATTCATCACCTTCGGAACATACACGATTTCGCTCGACTAACGTTTTCTCTCCCATCATCCTCAAATTCCCCCTTTTCTTCGGGCCCACCCGCGGTTTCCCGTCTATTTTTGTTTCACTATATAACCTGCTCTTATCGTTGAATGTAAATTCCTGCGCGTTTTTATTTCGTTGCGCGCTCGAGCTTTTTCGGGACGTCCGAACCCCCTTCTCTTGTCTTTTTGCTCCGTCAGAGAGCTGCCCGTCCTCATTTATAACATTCTCACTTCACATTTTATATCCCTTTCCTCGCGCGCGGCGAACTTTGTAATTTAGAAATTTCTTGCTGCTGCTACTAGCTCTCTCGCTTTTTCCTCGCCCGTTGCCATGCGCTCGAGCGAGAACACGCGGCACTCTCTCTCTCTCTCTCTTTCTCTGCACGCGGCCAGACAGACGAGCGCAGCTTATTCTCGCTTTTTCGGTGCATTATACATATACCAAAGATATCCGAGTAATATATTACAGAAATTTTATGGTATTAACGTTTTTGCCGCGGGCCCCATTACATTGATGATTATTTAATTGATATAGGTAGTTTATAGCTGGCTTGTGTTTTACTAATCCTACGTTTGCTAGTTAGTTGCTACTGCTTTTGCCTTGTTTATATGCGTTTAGTTTTTGATGAATAGGGTGAGTTGTTTGAAAGAGGCGTTTGGAGAAGCTATAAACGATTGTAGATCTATGGAAGCTGATAATTATTGCAAAATTCGTTGATGTGAAATGTAAACGTTGATAAGATCATAAACTCTAAAAAGGCTTGAATCGTTAAAATATATAACAGTCTTCGGATGCAGTTTATGCGTAAACTTTAGATCACTCACTTTGACGTACAACGATGAGATGAACGAATAATGTCTATTCTTAGAGCGTTTACGAAAATAACACTTCAATCGGCACATGAAGACTTCCCTCTTAAGCTTCGAGTATATAGTGAATCAGAAACATTGTAAATGCGTTGAAACTGAAAGCTTCACGCGAAAGAAAGTTCGATAGGGCCAAAGGGTATACGTTGGCAGGCAAAGATTCCTAAAATTAATTTTTTCGATATTCTAACCGAGATTCTTTTCATAGATCATATAGATACAATGATCTATGTTTCATAGATACAAGCTTGAACCGATGTGATTCGCTACACGTTTTTATTAAGATAATATAGTTATTCCAACAATTATAGCAATAAAAGATTATATATGTTTAACACTTGACGAGTATGTGTTGATTGTTTTTATAAGTATCATTAGGAACAGATACTTCAATGCTTAGCGAACAATATGGAACAGATACTTCAATGCTTAGTGAATAATTAGGAACAGATACTTCAATGCTTAGTGAATAATATGTAAACAGCTACTAATCAGATAAAAAAATTCACAGCTTTACTTTATCAATTAATATTACCTTTCAGCACCGATACACGTATGCCTAAACACATAATGCGTTTAAATAGGTAAGGTACAAATACATTCAGGCATCGATCCTTACCATCTTCCATATTTCGCAAAATCAGTAACGATGACCATTTCGCACGCGATACTACGGCTAATTTTCTCAACTGACTCAATGCACGCGTCTATCGGTCAATCGTCCGCACGCGTCGAATAGTTCACCGGCTGCTGTACGCCGCCGTCGCCGTCGCATTCTCGACACGCATCATTTTCAATTTTCGCCTAATCATTCGTGTGTTTTCGTTCGATCTCGGCCGCCCTGTGTTGTGTCCTCCCTTGGTGTGTGCGGCGTCGAGCGGCCCCTACCCTTGCTTTTCGTGCATCCTCCGTCGGCGGCCGTCAACGTCGATGCGCGCGCGCACAGCGCGGGAAAACTCTGCTGTATAGCAGCCAGTGGAGCACAACCCGGGGGG
>UELV01001909.1:10447-20447 GCA_900490015.1 Megastigmus stigmatizans
AGAGAGGGAGAGAGAGAGAGTGCAATGACGTCACAGGGCGGGGTTCTCGTTAACATCTCTCTCTCTCCCTCTCGCTTACTCGTCGGTCAACTCCCTCTTGTCCTCCATCCATCTCCTTTCATTTTTCACCCTTTCGCTCTCGTTTACTTCTCTATCTCTCTCTCCCTTTTTTTCGCATCTTCTTGCTTATATTTCGCTTTTTTTTTCCTGCCGCTCTCGCTACCAAGTTGTATACATTTACTTCTCAACCGTCTGTTTAGTATATGCTTTCTGACTTTCTAGTCTAAATAAGGCAACACCCCTTTTGGATTAGATATAAGTATTTTCGATGAATCAAAAATATAATTATAGATATGAAAATTGACGGTTATTTGTTATTTCAATTTTCAAGACAGATAATGTAATAATTCGTTTCTTTTCTGTTGCGTGCATATAAATTTATACTTTTGCTATGCCGTAATTATGTAAATTATTAGATTATTTGACAACAGAGCTATTATTTACTTTTCATGACTTTTCATCAGTTTAATGTTAATACTCATCTTTTATGAGCAGTTGCATAAAATGATCTATATATGTATTTAGAAAGAATAGTTGATCTTTTGAATAACTTTGTTAATTTGAAAAGCCCCTTATAGTTGATCACCAAATATTCGCTCAAGTATATTAAACTTTAATTTTTACCTCGGCGATAGTTAAAAAAGAAGTTAATTAAATTGCTGAAAGAATGTGAGATTCTTATCGAAAGCACAATACAGTATGCGAAAGAATCACAAATATCCCCAGAAACACTCATGCACGTCTCAGTTCTAAAGAAAACAAATTTTCTTTCAATTCCCATCGCTCGGCCAGTTGAAAAATGACGATGGCTTCTTCGATTTCCGAATCAACATTTGCGATTCGCGCGCAAACATCGATTCCGCCGCAAGTATTTCTCTTCAAAATAAAGTGTGTAAGTGTGTGTGTGTTCTCGGGCCGTAAAACTTTCATGCTCAACTCTCAGCGCTCTTTAATTGGTGCGCGCACAAACATACACGCACACACTTGCCGTCATTCTCTGCAAAATAAACTGATTCTATTTTAACCGCGATCCGTGCGACTCTCGATTATTCTCCTTGTGCATGTAAGCCGCCCGAGTTTAGGATGGAAATTTTGCGCGAGAGCAACGCAACACGTGGAAAGAGTCGACGTGCGGCCGGACCTTGTCACCTGAATCGTTTTAAAAAAGACGATCGGCTTTCTTAGCTGTTTATGATTTTTTTTAACTGCATTCCAGTTGCCTCAAATTTCTCTAAAAAGCGCAAGTTTAAAATGATGAATATATTTGTGATAAAATAAGATTTTTCTCGATTAAAATTTCAGTCGTCATTATTCTCAACACGTGACTTGTCCATCTTGCACGTAGAACATTAAAAGCTGGCGCGTGTACGACTAAAAACATAATCGAAAGAATACGTGAAAAAGCCATTCGAATTCAAAACCTTTCGCGCACCGGACAAAAGTCTCACGTGCGGAATAAATAGAATTCGCAAAGGCACGTGTGAAAGAGAGAGAGAGCGAGCCAGAAAAGGAGAACGAAAAAATAAGGATGTGTCCAACTAAGATTGGAAAGTAAGGGAAGAAGAGGAAAAAAAATGGTGGGACGGGGGGAGGGGCAGAGGGGATGACCCAGTGGTAAAAGCGTATATAAAGGAAATACTTTACCGTCTCGAATGAAGGGTCGACTTTGGTATTGAGATGGTATGGTAATGTACGGGGGTGGAACAATGAATGCAGCGCAAAACTTCCAACCCATGGTTTTTTATACTTTGATTGTTTTGCGGAAAGTTCGATACGGGGTAGCGTATAACGGGGAAACATGCATATATGTGCGTGTGCACGTGTACGTGTATACGTATATATAAGCGAAGCGCGATTTGGTTTTGCATTCATGCGCCGATGTTGTGTGCTCGCGCGTCTCCTCCTTGTGAAGCGTATCAATCATGTTTTGGCAGTTTTTAGATTAAAATCTAAGCTTCTTTGTTAGGGCGCACAAAGGTGTTTGCGCGGGAGCGCAGGAAAAAAATTTTGTTTTCCTTCTTTCGGTTTCCCAATTTTCCCGCCCCACGAGGGTGTATATACGAGAGCTATTTTTAATGCATGGAAATTCTTATTGAGCTTCGTATGACCAGGAAATTGTATTTTTCGATTGTTGTTGCGCGAACGATGCGGTGAATGGATTTTATGTTAGATCAATTGCGTTCGTCATCGACTGTTAAGCATTTTTTGATCGATCGAGAATTAGCTTAACGAAGCAGCAGATATATTTCAGTCTAGTAACTGTTCGATCGGATTTTGAGTTTCATTAAAATTTATTTAATATTAGCAGTTCAATGATTTTATTACAGAAAAAGTAATTGATAAGCCACGTTCTAATACAGCGACGAAGAAAAACCCCATTTTAAAGATCTCAATAAATATAATTTCAGGAGTGCATAGTATTTAATGTAAAACGAAAATTTCACGTGTATATCGCATGAATTCATCGAAACTGTTAAAGCAAGAATATCGCTACCATAAAACAGCGGCATTAAAAATCTCATCTCCCAAGCTTCTAAAAACTAATGATTTATGCTGGATTTCGCTTAAAACGCACTCTTCGGTCTATGTTTTGTCAGACAGAGAGGAGGAAATTTTTTATCGTACCTTTATTATACCCGACTATACTCGAGTTAGGATTAAAGAAATTCATAATATCGATCAAACGTAAATATAATAATCCCGAAGAAATGTTCATAAAACTGTTTCTCCCATCGGCAACCGACAACCTCTCTCTCTCTCTCTCTCTCTCTCTCTGCACGAGAAACGAAAAAAGAGACGGAGAGAAAGAGAAAGAGAGAGAGAGAGAGAGAGAGAGAGTCGGAAACGAGAAACAAAACGTTTTCCATAATTCTTTCATCGCTGCACGAGAAAGCACGGATAAAGAGCGAAACGCGCAGTTCATATGCTCGGCGAAGTTTCCACTTTGTTCCGCGTTATTTCGAGTAGGATCTCCGCTTTTCTCTCTCCTCCCTCCTCCTCCTCGTGTACGTAGGTAAAAAAACACACACACATACACACCTACATGTAGACGCACATTCAGATTCCTTATTATTTTTTATTGGAAAACACCGAGCACACCGTATATATATATGCGTTGCACACACACACACATACACACACACGGTTGGGGGAGGGCTACACAGTAGCCGGCGGATAAAAAAGTAATTAAAACTCGTTTCAGACAAGTGGAGTTTAAAGGAGGTCACTAGCTCCGAGCGCCTTTCCACCTCCCTCCATCCTCTCTGTGTGTTTTTTTCCTTGCATTATTTTGCGATTTCATATGCTATTAATTTAACCTCTTGTGCGCTATACTCGCGCGCTTGCCTCTTTCCAGCGGGCGGCGGCGGCAGTTCTGCAGCCTCGGCTTCTCTCTTTCGGAGCTATGGTATACGTCGTTTCAAAGAAAACGAGCGCTCGCCAGTCTCTGTATTTGTACGCGAGCGCGCGCGCACATGAAAGCTCGCGGTATACTGCCGAGGCTTTATGGTTTGTATCATGCCTTTCTGCCCCGTTTAGAGGCTATAGTGATCAAGTTCAAGGTGTTTTTTGTGCGGCCAGTAAAAATAATTTTATATTTTAGCTCGCCCGGTCTCTCTCTCTCTCTCTCTCTCTCTTGCCTTTCGCCTCTCTCCCTTTGTTCGCCGACATCTTTTGTAGTCTGAAACTGATATGTCTACGAGTTTGAGCGCTCTTTTAAACGTAGCTATATGCCTACTGCTAGCCATAGCTGTTTAATTAAGTTCATGGCGGAATAGGAGATCGTTTCTCACACACGATGCTGTATCGTAAATCGGTATGTATCCCTATATTGATTTGCGCGTAGGTTTGAGAAAATGTAAATTTATACAGGAAAATTTGGTTTCGACATATTATTAAACACGCACGTAGCTGCGTCTTTATATCGTTCAGAAAATCAGGTTTAAATTTTGCGCAACACATATTGCATTTAAAAGCATAATTTTTCAAAGTAAATATACCTTTGAGCGAAATAGATATCAATGTGTTGGACAGCAAAGAAAATACCTGAAAATAGAGCAACTATAGCTATCAATTATACCAAAGACAATTTTCACTTCATCGACAACGCAAGAACTGAACGATAAAGAAAATGAGTATCGCGCCCTTCGTCAAGACGCTCGTCAATTTCGGGCGCACACGATAAAGACCCCCCGCACAGCGCGTGTTCGCGAAGCTATCAGAACAAAAGCGCGGGAGTAAGCGAGAGAGGGAGAGAGAGAGAGAGAGAGAGAGAGAGAGAGGGACTAGCAGGTAGAACACTGCACGAGAGTTTTAGCAAAATGAAAGGGGGCGACGGGAACAAAAAGCCTCGACGAGTCGGTGGAAACTTCTCAGCGAGTAAACGATACTGCACAGGCCATTCACCGCTTTGTCCAAGAAAGTACACAATACAACGAGACACACACATACACAAACACACACACGTACACACACACGCACGCACAGACACTAACCGTCGCTCGCGTGCTCAGTACTTTGATGTATATATATGTATAGCTTACACGCGCTCCGGCACCGATATTCCAAATAATTAGAGACACGCGCTGCAGCTGGACGAGAGAGAGAGAGAGAGAGAGAGAGAGAGAGAGAGAGGAGTAGCGCGCGTCAATGCCACTACGGCGAGCGAGCGAGCATTCATCCGAACTGGCACATTCGACGCGCCCAGGGAATACACGCTCGCGGCACCAGACTATGCTATATCTATGTGTATATATATATATATATATATATATATATGTATATACGCGTATTTGCGTGTACAAACATCGGCGTCCATTTATTCACGCATGGACAGTCGCGCGTGGCGGCATCGTCGTCGTCGTACTTGTGCTTGACGTGTCTCCTAGGCCACGTGCCTATATGCATTGCAGCCTTGATGCAGATATGTGTTGCAGGACCTGGTACTTGGGTATATATAGTGGCGATTATTACTGGTTTAGCTCCGCTGACAGTGAGGATAAACGTTACATAATGCGTTGTATAGAGGACAACTGGACATTTGTATACCGCTGTATAGTACACACAAGATAATCGTGTGCGGAAACTTGGTATCTATATAAAAAAAAAAGACGAAAATATATATATTGACTAATTGACATTCACCGTGACCATGGAACTTGAATCGGTAACTAATTCACCGATACCGACCGGTCGATAATTTAGCATTGCAAAAGATGTTATTACTTGGGTTCCGATCTCGTGACGGTAATCTATTTGGTTATGTATACTGGCACAAGCTGATTCCGACTCGATATTACCCTTTAAGCCGGAACTAAGTTAATCTTCAAAAGACGCAGCTCGCACAGCAGTCCTAATTTCACGCGAGACGCCCACGCCGAGAGAACATGAAGCATTGTCGAAATTATCAAGTACACACGCGCCCAGAAAGATACTCCCTATCGTTCTCACGCGTTCGCCCGCATTCTTGCCTCCCGCTGTACATATATACTCCCTGACGTGCAGAGCTTTCAGTTCTTGGCTGCGAATCTAGCAGAGAAAGAGTAGGAGAGAGCAGCAGCAGCAGCATTCGAGAGTTGTACGTCTCCGCAGCTATATCAGGCCAGTCGGTCTTGGTCTCGTGTGCAGCAGCACGTGTACGCGCGCAAGTCGACTTTTTCTTCTCTCTCTCTCTCTCTCTCATGGCAAACTTGCCTTCTCTCCCTCGCGCGCAAGATAGATAGAGAGAGAGAGAGAGAGAGAGAGAGAGAGAGAGAGAGAGAGAGAGAGAGAGAGAGAGGTATATAGTAGAAGGACGGGTACAGAAGACCAGTGCATACGTGTCGCAGTGGGTCCCTCGTCAGTCGCACGTCTGTTCGCGACGAGATAGCTGCGCGCACTCGCTCTTTCTCTCCTATATAGCTGCCAATGCTGTTGCAGCACGACCACCTATATATATATAAGAGGGGAAACTACAGGAGTTCGAAGGGCGCAGCGTACGACGGACGACAGATAACAGCTATAGCGACTACCAGCTCCTCTCTCTCTCTCTCTCTCTCTCTCTCTCTCTCCGACACTCCACAGTCCGTTTTCCCATTATTTAACTCGTTCCCTTTCTCTCTCTCTCTCAGTCCCTCGCAGCTGATCATGTATTCCGTCTTCGTAGTGGATCGGTGTGTCTTTCTCTCATTGTCGATCGCTCAATACGATTTGCGACTCACACACACATACACATACACACATATAGGCGAACCTCCACAGGCATTGGGTCTCTTGGTCAGAGGTGAAATTACGTGCTGGCTTTACTATCGAGCGATAGCTGCTGGGAACCGAGGCTCCGATGCTTGATGCATTTCTGCAGCCGACGCTCTAAAATGAACGATTCTAGAGTGAATCGACCTTATTTGACGTGGATTGATGTCCGGGGAAATTTGTAATTATTCGCTTGATCATACCGCCTCTTGCCGCTACTACCTCTTTCTCTCTCCCTCTCTCTCTCTCTGTCTCTCTATCTTTCTCACCTATACACGATTTCTTTGATCTTTCAGGGAGATAATTTCTGACTGGTCGGGCTATGGTTAAGTGAAAAGTGTCCGGGTTTTGATGATTGTATTATGGAGTAGTGGGGCTATAGAATGGATATTCATACCGAAGGTTTGCTGATTGTATCTGTTTAGCTTGATTGGATTAACGATGTATTTCGAAGAAAAAAAAATACTAAAAAAAGGTGAGAATGTATCGTGTCTATAACCGGTATAGGTAAATTTAGTAGTAACTGCTAATTTAGTACATGTATAATGATTATCATTCAATGTATAAGAAAATATGTAACGATTGCATGTTCATAATTAAATCGCAAAAGATAAATTAAAAATTATTTTCCAGAGGTTAAAATGTTGTCCTAAAAGTGCAAACTGAACTAAGCGTGCAAAATGTGGCTCAGTGTTAGCTAAATTATAATAGGGATTGCCGCCATATCTGCAGATTTGCAGGACCTTCGGTTATTATTAATTTTTTGCACATAAGATTTTGATATTACGCTCGTGTGACTTTAGCCCGTCCCATTTCCCTTTTGACCAACACCCCATTGACTTTTTCACATCATCCCTTTACCACAAGACACCATCTAACCGTATCGGTTTACTTTCAAAGCGTCTGCCTGCACAGCGGAGACGGTACGAGCAAGAGAGGAGGTCAGCAGCAGCATCGAATTCGAGTCGTCCAGGCCTGTACGGTTCATCATCTTCATAACCGAACTCAGCTGCACTCGATATAATATCCGAGGCAAGAGAGACTCGAGGACTCGACGGGGGCAGGGGGGGGGGGGGGTCGCACGCGAGGGGCGCACCTATACCTGAAACTCCATTCCCGTGACTAATCGAGCGAGGTGCGGAACGTACAGGTATAATCCCCGTGTGTGCGCGCTACTACATGCCTGCAGGCCTCGGGATATGACGTGGACACCGACCCGTGACCGACCAATCATGCGCCTCCCGCTTCCATCTCTCTCTCTCTCTCTCTTGTCGATGACTGACGGCTGCGCGCCTGTAGGATTAGGGCCCCGCACGTCCCCCTGTTTATGAGTGTGTGTATGTGCTTGTACACGCCAGATATCTCCCGGGATCAGAACTGGAGAACCCCCGGAGCAATCAGCGATACTTGTAGCGTAATTTTGTGATTGAATGCGGCTTGGTTGCGAGCTGTGCGGCGATGAGTTTCTTTCTTTGCGAGCGCGTGGAGGTGTGGATGATTGGAAGAATTGCGCGACGCGTCGATTCGATGCTTGACATTTGTGAAAGGATTATGGAATATGAGATAGTATTGGTGCTTTTGGTGGTGTGATTGGTCAGTTCGGTAAGGGTAGAAATTTTTAATTTTACGTATCGACTAAAAAGAACTTCAATCAAGCTTTTGAATAATAAATGACTACCGCGAAGTTTGTTCGACGAAAGTGTATAAAATAAAGACGTTAAAAAAAATACCGATAAATTGATTTAAGGAAATATATTGAAAAATTTTAAATCAATACCAATGATTGAAATTCAGCACATATTCATCATTGAAATTCATGTCTCACAGAGGCCGTCACGCGGTTCGAATTTTATTATTTCAAATTCATAACATAAATTCATAATTATTTTATACATTTGGGAATTGCGACTTCGATGTTTTAAGCTCAAGTTTATGACACTTTCAAAAAGTTTTACGACAAGACGTTGCGCAATAGAATATCTCCGAGAGCGAAACATAATATTTATTCCTTTGCTCTTCCAAGCGATACGTGAATGTTGAGTAAGCATTATGCTTTTGTAGAGCTGCATGATAAAAGCTTACTTAAATAAAACGCTACGCGATACAAATATCTCGCACAAAGAAAGTCAAATGTGCACGTTTCTATGTTAGACGAAAGGGCGCAAACGTGACCTTTTAGGATAAGCATTACTTAGACGAATTGAAATTTTACGAGACAATGTACAAGTAATGCTTGTTTACCACTCAGCGACGAAGGAAAATTTTAGGTTTATTCCAATGCAGTGTGTCCAATACGTGTGCTGCTGCTTATTTTCACTAGATTGCAAAAAGAAATATATTTTTCAACAAAGTTGCTTTGCTAAAAAAATCACTACTTTACATACGTTTTATTTAAATTTATTTATTGGGCTTTCAACAGTTTATAAAGAGTAAGTGAATTTTTTTCTTTAATTTATTCTTTTTGATAGTGATAATAGTTTGCAACATAATTTATAAACCGAAATAAGTTTAGAAAAATGTATATAATTTTAGTTAAAAATGATTTTACTTTGATATTTAAATATGTAAGAAAATATACATGAATATAAACCGACTTACTCAAATGAAATTATTTATTTTTCTACTGATTTTCTTTTGCATAGAGATGACAAAAGATTTATGTGGAATATTGGAAAAGAAAGTATGTCAGTTTTCTCTAGTTCTATTGTCAGAGAATAATGACGTTTTCCTGCATATTTTACTTTTTTTTTTTTTTTTTTTTACAAAAGGCTATGATTGATTAAATGAAATAAATCAACAAGGTAAGAAAAAAAATGAAAGTAAGATCTCGGGATTGCAGCATTAGTCATAGCTACGCTGCAAAAAGAAACATGTTCTTTTTAAACATCAATCATGTTAGCAAGAAAATCTAATGTTTGCGTTACTGCAAATTAATATCAAGGATTTTCCTTGAAAAATCAAACGCAATTAGAAAAGTCAATACCTAGTTAAGTAAAAAGTTAATTATACATCGAAAACATTAATAAATTAGTCAAAGCTACAGTTAAAAATAATCCTACTACCTTATTATGAAAATTTAATCATCTAAAAAAGAATAGTGTTTACAGCTGGCAAAATGTTAATGCATACTTTGAAATGCGAGTACCGAGTACTTTACAAAAGGAACACAGTGTAAAAAGTGTAATTTATGTTCAAGAATTTCAATCGAAATTTTCATTTTTCGATGTGACACGGCAGTTAAAACTGCTTTACAACATAAAGCTTTCCCACCGTGCATGTCAAAGTTTTGCAGGTTGTAAAATAAAAATTTTATCACTGTACTTTCATTGTCACATTGATTGATGTAAATTTTTATTATTCCTGCTTCGAAAATATTTTTAACTGCCCGAAAAATCAATTCCAGGTGACGCAGCTCCGATGGGAAACGAAATTATCTTTTATCACCTACATACACGAAAAAAAGGGAAAGCGAAGAATATTAGATTATCCGACACACAATACCCAGTAACACGAGCAAAAGTGATAATTATTGAAATCTAAATTTTTAATAGCATTAAGGTTACGCGGATAATAGATGGCATTCTTTTAATTGTGATTTAATCGGCTTACTTCAATCACCCTTGAAATTTTAATTAAATTAAACGAAGGCTAAAGTACCGGAGTTATCGAACCATTCCTTAGTTAAGAGAAATCAATCAACCCCCGGCGAGTG
>UELV01001919.1:0-13346 GCA_900490015.1 Megastigmus stigmatizans
CTTAGAGGGAGAGATAGAATCTAGCCTAGGTTTTATAGGTGGATGTGTAGATATATTCCTCTCTCTCTCTCTCTCTCTCTCTCTCGATATGCCGTGGCAACTTTCATCGCTCGCGCGCGCACGTCTCCTTTAAAAGCGTGCGATAAATGCTTTTATCGCTGGTATCATTCACTTTGATTACGCGTAAACGTTTACGCGACGTCGTAAGGGAATATGATTGTGGCTGACTGGGCCCTCTTTTATAATATAAGTCCAGTGAGGCGCGACCTCACCCTCCCTGGCTTGTGACCTTTTTTTCTCTGTCAATGAAGATGTAAAGTTTTTGTTTTCGTTTCTTGGCATCTTCGACTTTTTTGCAAGAATGTGACTAAATGGAAACGCAAATAGAAGCAGTATGAAAAGTGGTTCTATAACTATGGAAGATATTTGCATAGTTTTGAAGGATTCGAATGGTAGAACTTTTATATTGTCTGTATATGCATGTGCAAAGGAGTTTAGGGTGTAGAACCTTATTTCTCTTATTGCTGATTTCATTGTGTTATATGTTCAACATTCTGCTCCTGAGAAGGCTTAAGAGAAGGTATATTCATCTAGCACATAAGAAATTGCTATCACTCACAGTTTAGGACTTGTCTGGACTCGTCTTAACCTGTTGAATCCACCAGGTATTTAAAATACCTCTTAATGTAGAACATTCCCACGCTTTGATATCTTTCTTAAAATTCTTGAAATCATATTCATACATTAGTTCGATGCTTATCAATAAATTCTATTGATTAGACAGCAAGGAAGGCCTTGCAGTTGCATATACACGGTATGTAGAAGAAGGGAAATATAGGAAATATGCAGGCGAATGTGCAATGAATGATGATAGCACAATGTTTAATATCGCATCATTTTCAATTTTAAAATGTCGATAATTTATACATAAATTGTATGTTAAAGTTTAAAAACTCGGTATGTGAGAATACGACTAGTTATTCTAAAAGTCATGAGTTTCCAAGAATTTTATTAATGCTTCTGTTTTAGTTGTGATTATAACGATCTTTTTATACCTTCTCAAAGAAAAATTTCTTATTCTGCACTCATAAAATGAAGCTAAAGAATTTATAGAAAAGCATTCGTTTAGTGCATTCGCAAAACGAGTTTAATCATGGAATTACAAAAGTTATAACGCAAAGGTGGAGTTACCTTTCCACTGAGAATACACGGTTTTACTTTACATATTTCAGCCACAATCGACAACATTATCTTTTAATAATTGCAGGCCATCGACTTGGGAATCAAGGTATAATCTTCAACTCCAAAATTTGCAAGTTCATGATCATAAAAAAAGTCGTTTGAGAAGAATAGATCATATAATGGTGCAATAACAGTAATGCCGATGTCACAACCATCTTCTCTCGAAATCCATGAATGAAATAAGAGAAAAATCTATTTCCCAAGCATCTCGCGCGTAAATAACTCGGTGCACACAAAACAAAACTCTCTCAGTATACGTATACGAGCGCGCGCGCGATGTCTCGAAGTGAGTTCTCAGCCTCATCAGTTCGAGCTCCTTCTCTCTCTGTCTCTCCCATGTATCCTTGCGACCTTCTCTCCCTGTCCTACCTCTCCTCTCTCCCTCACATGCTCATATATATATATATATATATATATATACGTATACACACGTATTCTCCTATAGTCACAATACCCGAGCGCGCAAGATAGTTCGGAATCGAGTCGAGAGGCCTGAGGTTAGGCTCGAGGGCCTTTTTCTCTCCCTCCTCTTCTCCACCTCTCTCTCTCTCTCTCTCTCTCTCTCTCTCTCTTTTACTCCTTTTTACCGCGTGTCCTTTACCTTACCTTCTCTTTCCTCTATTTTCTCTCTCTCTCTCTCTCTTTTTCTCTGTCTCGATACCTCGCTCTCTCTGTACTCCGCCACAGTCTGTCTGCCTCGCTCTTCCTCCCTCGTTCCACCGCTGCTGGTTCGTTCGTTCGTTCTCTTGAAGCAATTCACGACGGAGAAGCAACTAATATGTATATGGATGATTCCATAATGCACTGGCAGAATTTACAAGTAGTTGTTGACGTCGCTGAATCGTAAATGTGTAGAATAACTATTGGTATTTCTTGTGTTACATAGCAGATTTTATAATATTCTGTTCCATAATTCAGATTATTTTTTATCGATATGTTTACAAAATAAACTTATTTTCTATTTTCTTGGTCAACAAATTCATTGATAGCCAGATGATTCTAGCCCTGCTAGTAAATGTATGTAGTAGGAATATTTATACTAGTAAGATCACAAGTCAAAATGAAAAATCATCCTTAACTATAAAAACCAATTTCATCTGCGGTATACTAAACAAATTTTTTATTTCAATTTACAAACGGTTAAACTACATTATCATGTTATTTTACTCTCTATAAATTTTATGCAGTCAATTTTTAGTTCAAGAAATAAAATCCATTAAATCATTGAGGACTTGAATGAAAGACAATGTTGTTATATGACAAGTGGCAGAAGTAATACCGCCATTTTAAGAAGCAGTCTTTCTTTGGAGCAACAACAGGGCGCTCGCTTGAAATGGCGGAACTGCTGCTATCGAATAAACGAAGGTCGCCAATATACTTAAATATTTATTCGTGCAGAAATAGTACATTACGCAACTAGTGGGCGAAGGAGATTATCTCGACAAGGGTGACAATTACACGAGTTGAGATAACCTGAGCGCACGTGTTGCGTACAATATTTTTCATACAAAGTGCGCAAAGACCGATTTTGCACGGAGTGTGGAAAAGAAATATAATTTTGTAAACTATAGAATTAAACCACATGCAATCAAAGCAATGTAGTGTTCCTTCTGTACATTATGCTAGTCGGGCGCAAATCGGAGATCCTAGTCCGAATCGCATTTTTCGCTACTCTCGGGCAACCGCGAAGGAATAAACAAGGGCGGGAAGCACCTTGCGCCTGTAAAGCGTATACACTATTTTTAAGTTTACCGAGCGCTTAATTCGACTTGAAGTGTCTGTTTCTCAGGCGGACAGATGTTTTGCACCCGTTTTGAAAAAGGGTTGAAGAATCCAGTATTTTGTTATAATTACAATGTCTTCATCTATTCGTTGACTGATCCCCTACATTTGTTTTTTCTGAAACTTTCATATGATGAACTTAGAATTTTGTAAAGTGATTCTTGTACCAAAGTGTACTATTCTCCATTACAGTTATAAAAATTAATGTTTCCAATCTTTAGAAAGGTTGTTTCCACATCAGAGATTCAGACTATGGGCAATGCTAAAACTAGACTTTCAATAATATTTTAATTTAGTTTGCCTTTACGCGAATCGTTTTACAAGCGATTAAATAATTACATTTTATTGAATCATCCGTCTCGCCTTTTACTCATCCTTTTCCCAAAAGAAGTACAGATCCGTGCATTCTGAACTACCATAAACTTCTCGAGGAATTTCGCTCTTCTAAACATCGGCAACTCGATCTGGAATCATCCGTGTACGTGTGTACGCTACACGAGAGAGAGAGCGAGAGAGCCAGCAGCTAGCAGACGAGAGAAGGAGAGAGGAAAGAAGAGAGAGAGAGAGCTCATGCATGTGTGTATGGTTTACGAAGGGAACGCGCGGTGAGTAAATGCTCTCTCGCTCTTTTTCTTGCCGGGGGTCAACGTACAGGCGCGCGGCGTGACCGAAATCACACACATACATATACGCGCGCCGCAGCAGCGCGAGCGAGAGCTGCACAAGAGCCGCTCGACTGTGACTCCTCTCTCTCTCGCTCTCTCTCTTCTCGTCTTTATATTCGGCCTCTAATTGTTCTTCCGAAGCTGCGGCGACGTCGGTGGCAGCGGCTGCAGTGGCGGCTGCCTCGCCTTCGCGTCGTCGCGGTTTCGGGAATTTAAAGAGGCGTAGAGGAGGAGAGAGGAAGGAAAGTGCAGCCCCGCGATTTCCCTATGTCTGCCATGCACGTGTGCATGCGGGGAGGAGTGAGAGAGAGAGAGAGAGAGAGCGAGGATTATGCAAAGTAGTGGCCGCGGCTTCTTCTCTCTTCTCTTCTTTCTTTTTTTATTTTACGCGGCGCTTTTGTCGAAAATTAACTCATCAGCGTCCGAGTTGGTGCTTATTTCGTCTGTAACTTCTTTCTTTTTCTCTGCCTTTCTACAGGCCGGACGAACTATTGATTTAATGATTTAAGATTGCGGTTCTTTAGCGCAAAGATGAGCGGTGAAAACGTTGTGGGGCCTGTCATCGCTTTTCAAGAGCTTTGATTAGTTATTGGCTACTTTGGAAGCTGGGAACACGTGTCATCTAATATACTATAATCTTTACTTATCTGATGCATTTGTAACAATTAATACAGTATCTTTTCTATTTGTGTATGTTATAGTGTTATTCTTCTAAATAAAAACATAACTTACATGCAAATATTTTAGATATAATAGCAACAATTTGCATTCGAAGTTCCCGTGTTCATTCAGGGATAGCAGGCAAAAAAGATATGCACGCATGCTCTCTGTCTGAATGTATTCTATAGGGTGTTTAAAAAATATGCATGCAGTTGAAATTACATCCTGAGCGTGCAGGAATTTCTACATAAATATTGATGTTGTTTAAATTGACATAGTGTGTGCAGCTGGTATTGAGTCATTAAATTTTTATGTTTAAAAATAAACAAATTATTCAAAAGCTCATACATTAATTATATGTAGTTTCTCTCTCCGTATTTTAAAATAGATGCCGCATCGAGCTTAATTCGTTTTATTTTGACGAAAGAATAAGTAAAATCTTTTTAAAATTTTTTTTGTATTAAAAAGAGTTATTGAAGCCGTATTAGAACGTCACTCCAACACGGTCACATCGATAAAGTATCATGTTTATCATCGGGAATTTCGCATCGCCAATAGCTCAACCTTATAATCATTCATCACCCGAGTCTCTCTCGACTTCACCGACAGCCCAATAATGTCCAAAGTATGTATCCTATCTAAAGATCTAACGGTATGGCCGTATATATGCTCACGAGAAATTCAAAAGAAAATCTATAAAATATACGGCAAACGCACAGCACGCGGGACCCACCTTATGCATATACGCGCGCATAACAGCAGGAGAGAGTCACGCATCGACCCATTTCTGCGCCTCTTTTCTTGCCTCCCCGCAACAAAACAATCGATAAATCAATCGTCGACTCTCTCTCTCGCACTCTCTCGACACCCCTCTTTCTTACACGCGTCGCGCACTGACACTCGTCCATTCTATCATTTATAGCTTCTTCTATATCCTTCAAGAACGAAAAAGTGTTCAAGTATGTGTGGGTGTCTGTGTCTGTGCGAACGCAGGTGAGTTTGCCGAAAAACGGCTGGAGTGACGGACTGATTGCGAAAAAAGTACACCATGGACGTTATTTTATCTTCGAAATAACCATTTAAGGATAGATTTTGATGACACGTGTAAAATCTATGAGCGAATTTTGTCGGTGTTGCCTAATACATCATTTTCAAAAACTCGTTTACGCTCAATAATTACATAAATTCTTTTTATAGTTAAATTAAAAAAATATTGAGTGATGTCAGTATTTATCAAGTTCTGTAATAAAATATGTGAATTTGCTTCTGCAAGTCAAATTGATATTAATGTCCAAGTATACTTTTGAGACAAAATATCAAAGGACGAACTACTCGTTACTTTTTATTGATTGCTTGTAAAAATAGAATGAGCAAAGTAAAATTTTCAACAAGTTTGCATGGTGTAAACCAGGTTTTTTCCAATTTTTTGCGACTATAATTTCAAATATAAATATATGCTAACAAATTGTAAATAAATTAAATCAAATTAAATAAAATATATGTTGGGTACACTCTAACGATGAGATTGGTAAAAAATTGCTTAGCAACCAATGTTTTCAGTATATCTCATCGAACTCAGGCACCTTTCAAAATATTGAAACGATAAAAGCAGCCGGAGGAACTGTGATATGCGCCTAAGCTCTGAAAAAGAAAGGTGCGAGGTATATAGCAGCGAAAAAAAGACAATAGCAAGAATAACAAGAAGAAGAAGAAGAAGAAGAGGGAACGGGGAGTCGAGTGAAATCGAGGTCGATTTGTCGCTCTCGCGTTCGCCACCATCCACGAGCTCGAGAAACTACCGAGGCGTTGTCGCCGTCCACCGCCGCGCGCGTCATACTCTTTTTCCCTCCTCCGGCGCGTCTCTCTATCGAGCTGTCGACAACGATGGGCAGCGGATCGCTTTCGGCTCTTCTCATTCTCCCTCTCTCTCATAACTATAGGCAATAGTCCTGGACGCTCACGGGAGCGAGAATCCCACTTAATGGTGGCTCCATTATACCAACTCTTCGGACAATGCGGATCCAGCGAGTGGTTCGAGAGAGTGAGTGAGAGAGAGAGAGAGAAAGTCTGTGTGTTCCGAGTGTGTAGTTGGACCAGGGGAAAATATTGTATGCTCGTAGGAAATGCTACGTGATCAAGTTGGTATGGTTGAAAAATATGAGATCTACTGTTATTGGTTTATATAGGCTTGATTATAGCTTACAAATTTACATTCTACTGGTTATAATGTTACACAACACCTAATTGATAAACATTACTGGCAGATAATGAACAAGTGCTCCGTTTTTTACCGTCATTACATTTACATTTATACGTTCTAAGCCGCTAATGAATTCCTCGAAATATCTTTTCATGCCAAACAGCTTCACTAAATAAGCTGTGGCCCAAAAGTTCAGCGACACTGAACAACCAACAGAGATATACCAAATTTACCAAGCTCAATTCAATTTTCATTTTCGTCCTAAGTCTTGTTGGCTCGTGCCACGAGATCAGCCCAACGCAGCTTATACTCCCGCGCAGAACTATTTAAAAGCGTTAAGTCCAAGAATGAGCTGGAGAATGAGACAGGTATAAGAGTCGATGACGTGCCGTTGGGGCTAGGAACACGACACACCTATATATATAAGCGTGAAAGCAGAAAAGAGAGTAAGAATATATAACGAGAAAGAGAAGAAGAAGAAGAAGAGCAAGTTAAAAGTAGGGGCGGGAGAGGCATGTGCCGGGTGTCGCTGCAGAGGTCAGATTTGTATTTCTGTTCTCTCTGTGGGTCAGATTGATGGTCTTGGGGAATTCTTGGTAGTCTGGGCGACGACCGGTTGCTAGACTGCAGCTACGAACTGCTATATAAGAGAAAGAGAGAGGCAGAGAAGAAGAGACGGTAGCGACAAATGCGTCCGCACGCCGACGCGCTTTACCAATCCTCCTTCTATTTCTCATGCTTCTTCACGCTCGTTTCGGAAAAGGTATTGCGTGTGCAGCCTTACGCGCGCCTGCGGGAGATGCAACTCTACTCTCGCGCGCGGCTCGCGAAGATTTTCGCCAAGCCGGCGCACCAAAGAGCGCGAACGTTTGCACAGATGCAGTTGGTATAAGCGATGGCAGACGAGGTGTATCAAGAAATTATAGACGATCGGGACTTGCAGCGAATACGATCGAGTTTCGTTATCTAATCTTTCTGTAATAATGTTTAACTATTTATGGCGGTAATAGAAAGGATCAGTTTTCAAAATACAATTGAAAATCGTCCAAAAAAATGCTAAAATCCAAAAACAGATCTGTCGTTCTAAAATATAGGACGGTTACCGCTTGCTAGAATGCCAATAGGTACCCAAAGTAAAATAATCAGAAAATTAAGCAGTCAAATTATTAGACAATTCCGCTCGAGATTTGAAACACCAAGCACCATCAAAAACTCACGGAAGCATGCTGACACTACACCAACCATATACATCTCGTACAGGCCAAGTGAACGTCGTAACGGACGAAAAGAAAAAAAAGAAGCAGGGGGACGAGCGAGATGTAGACAGATGAGAGTAAAAAAAAACGAGAAGCATATCGAAGAAGACGAGGCGAAACAAAGAACGTCGGCGGCGACTCCACCCTCGCAGCAGCTTTTCGAGAGGGCGCGAAAACGCGGAGACAGAAGCTCCGTAGGAGAGACAGAGAGAGAGAGGGGCTCGAAGTCGACTCTTGTCGAGTGCGATTTAATGAGGAAACGGCTGTGTGAACGAGAGACGCTGAACTAGCGAACGCACACACTGCGTGTATATTATATAGTTTTTTTTTGCTCTCTCTCTCTCTACCTTCTTTTTCGATGCGTTCGCTGTTAAGACGGGCCTGTATAAAGCACTCCTCGCGATTATTGTGCGTTAGCCGCGTTATACTATACACTCTTGAGTTGTGGATGATGGAATCGGTGACTTTATTTCGCCCGATGCAGTAGAGGGTGGTCGATTCCGCTCATGGTCTATGCATGCGCGTTTATTAGTGAATTTTAATTAGAGCGAGAGCGTTCGAGGATTTAGCTGATGAAGCTTGCGACGCGCAAAAATTAATCGCATTCCGCTAATTATATATGTGTATACGATTTTACTATTTCTTGAATGATGTTTTTGTTGACCGAAATTGTCATTTTCGTATGTATAATAATTGAATTCGTTTCAGTGACCATTATTAAGGCAATTAAGTGGCATAAGAACTATTCGCGACTAATTGGATTTGGCCATTGAATTATACTAGACAAGCGAAACAAATTGCCGATCGCTATCCGCGGCTAATTAGATTTTTTTCATGATAAATTTATAATTAAGAACCGTACGATTATTATTGGAGTTTTTATTCATAAACGTGTTTACCCGGTGTTGTGCTAATGTTATTAAATCTGTATAATAATACGTGTTTAAACAGAAAACAAAAAGGTTGATAAACTGGTAATATAACAGTAAAGATAGCGATGAATTAATGGGAATGAGAAAATCAGTTACGATCGTGATGGTATGCTAGTTTTATAAAATTCTTTCAAGAACCGATACTCATCAACCTCTTTTAGAATTGATTCAAATTTTTGCTTATAAAATAATGCAATTAATAAATCAATTTAACTTCAAAGTTAAATAAATGGTACTTATTTTCATTAATTTAAGTTAAAAATTAGCCGTCCTACCAAATAAGCCTCTTTCTAAAATAAGATAATGTGATACTTCAACTAGGCTCGGGTTTCCACCAAAATTCATCATCATAACTGTAGACGCATGATTTTATCTTCCCATCTCGAATTACTACTGTTAAAAGAAAGTAGACGAAATACCGAACGAGGAAAACACACCAAGATCATGCGCAATGTTCTTCCTCTGCACACAGCAACTCTATACGCACACAACATAACGAGAAAAATGCTCACTTGCGTCTCTCTCCTTCTCTCTTGCTCCCTATACTATCTCTATAGCAATAACTGTAGAGCATATAGTCTCGGTGTGGGCGCCTCCGCAGTATGTACCTGGAATTTTCCGTCTTCGTGCAAGGACCATCTGCCTCCTGCCTCTCTCTCTCTCTCTCTCTCTCTCTCCCTCTCTCCCTCTCTCCCTCTCTCCCTCTCTCTCTCTCCCCCTTGCACAGTTTTCTTCGAGAGAGGCAGTATAACAAGGAGCAGCACTACGTTTACCTGCACACCTTTGCCTCTCCGGCAGTCCTTCCGTTTCTCTCCCTCTTCTGCTTCTTCTTCTTCTTCAGTGTATATGTATATGTATATAGTAGCGACGGTACACTAGGCTGTGGTTACCGCAGCCTATGGATTTTCGTGCGCGTGCCAGGCGCTGTTTTTCGGTCTCGCAGCGTCGGCTATTGGCTGGAAATGAATTGGAGTATAGGTGGACGGTCAAGCTAATAATGTTTCAAGGACTTGGATGCATTCTTTTCTGTAACCGACGATATTTTCGACTGCGATGCCTGTGTATATATTTAAATGTGATATGTGCTTAATGTGCATCGCAGTGTTGACTGACAAATTCTGAAACATCAATCATTTTCTGAAAACATAATTAAGAAATATTGTAAGTGTGGATAATACTTTAGGATTTAATATTCCAATAGAGGAATTGATCGTTTAAAGGAATAGTTATTCAATTCGATTAAAAATGCGTCTGCAAGCTTTTTGAAAAAGGTTGCAGCGAGATATGCCGATTAAATATTGAGAAAGCACTCAGAGGCTACTTATTCTCGCATAAAATATCAAAAAACCACTCAATTATACCGCTGTATTTCAGGATTGCAGTGAGTGCATATTTACACGAGCCAATGTCAATATTTACTTGTTTTAAAAATAATTGCCTTTGCGCATCCTTGGCTAATACTATCGACGCTTGCATTCGCAATTTTCAATTCACTTATACGAAAACCAGAGATAAATAATTTCTACAATTGCAGTTGGAAAATCGGTTAAGCGTATCCCAATGAACATTATGCTAATGCGAGCGACCACCGTAAAAAGGTTAAAGTTGGTGCATTTCCCGAGACCCGAGCGAGAATAAACAACAGGTTGAAAATTGGCTAACAAAGCAATCGGGGCCCTCGTTTACCGAGGATATATCTTGAGCTCGCGCGCAACCTTGTCGTCGTCGTCTTTGTGCACGGGGGCTGTCATTATCGTCACTCGTTATCGTCCGGCAGCAGCAGCAGCAGCGCCGTAGGAACGCGCGCCGCCTTGACGAAGGAGAGGGCATAGTTTATAGGCCAACGACCCCCACGTGCACTTGTTCGAGCAGTAGCGACCTCAACAATCGACTTTCTTACTCTCTCTCTTTCTCTTTCGCTTTTGCTCTCGAAATTTTTATATCCTTTTGGATTATCGAAGATAAAGTTGAAATTACATTGGATTAAGGATTAGGAAATAATGGAGGTCGATTAACGAAAATGTATGCTACTATATTATATGGATATTGAAAGTGTCTTTTTTTTATATGTAAATCTATAAATTAAAAGGACTATTTGACTATGAAAGGTGTTAAGTTATGCTTCACACACTTGGACCACCTCTTCTCCATCCATCTCAATGAACAATTCTGTCCCAACTTTAAAGAACCCACAAAACACAATTAGTATCTTCCACTAAATCCTCCTTTGTCGGCGTAGAAAGGATATCCCATCGAAGCAAGAGAGCAACAAGTGCAGTAAGATTTCGCGGGTGTCCAAGGACACACTGCAGAATCGATTCTGCGAAGGACCGGCATGGGCTAAAGTGTGCGGTCGCACGCTGAGAGAAAATCCACGCCGATCTTCATCCTTTACTCGAACGATCATTTGCACTTTGGTGATTTAACGCTTCTCTTGTCCACCCCTGGTAAACGATTGTGTTGCGATCTATACCTGGACCTGGAAAATTCTGAACTCCAGTGGCAAACTCAACAGCAGCAGCAGCAGCTTATTTTGGTTTACGTGGTATTCTCTGTCCAGCTTCGACCTCGGAATATATTAAAGGGATGTTTCGTAAAACAGAGGAGTGCGAATCATTGCGGTCACGTTCATCCCTTTGCCAAGAGCGTGGGCTTAGGAAAAACCGGTGTCTACGGGAAGCTAAGTGTGACTCGTTGATACCGAAGCATTTCATTTTAATTTTTAAGCCAGATTCGGTTGTACGACACTTTCGAGAGCGATTGTGGTTAGATTATTAGGCTGGCTAAATAGTCAATGATCAAATCTGGGTATAGCTTAATTCTAGTCCTTAAATTGGTATCATTTGACGTCAGCCTTATGAGTATTTAAATATACTTTATCCATAACATCTCTCAAAATACTCTAGTTATTTCACGTCAATCATATTTATTAAGAATTTGGAAACATCCCTTCTATATTAGATTTACAATGATAAACATCGTCATCTCCTTCGTCAGCGCACACAGTCTGCGGGCTCGAGCAGCGACGACGCGGAAAACCATTTCGTCGATCATGCTCATTCGGCGCCCGGCACGTAATGGCCAGCTGTCCACCTACAAGCGCTCGCAAAACGCTTGGAAATTCGACGATAATGCTCCCTCGATGGTGCTTTTCCCATTGGAAATCAGCGCCGAGAGACGCGAAATACTCTCTCTCTCCCTCTCTCTGCTGTTGCTGCTTGCCTACCCAAAATTGAGTTCCTTTTTTTGCGAGGGCGAATCATCGTTTGGTTGCCTCCTCGTATGCGTGGGCGAGGCATTTTATTAAGCTGGCGATGCTTGAATTTGAGATTTTTCTTTGTAAGAGTGAGCGGGACTTTCTTGAGAGGTGGAACGCAGCTCTCTCTGTTTTTAGTTATTGTGGAAATTGTTGTTTTGTATATCTATAGAATAGTTGCAGATTAATTTAACTGCTTTGTATGATGAGATGGATATTGCTCTATTGATTTCTCCCCAACTTATTCAAATGTAATGGAACCATATTGAAATTTTTAACACACAACTTCTAAATGTTATCTTGGTAGAAATGTTAAGGAATTTCAAGTCAGTTTTTAGCTAAATTTTTTGAGTATATTAAATTTTCACTATTATCTTTGTCTCGGGGAGCTGGATAAAAATTAGACGCTATATAATTGAAAACTAGTTCAAAACTAAATAATACAATCCGTGACGTAGATCATTTTTACACATATTGTTTGCATAATAAGCATATAAAACATTACCATTTGATTAAAATTGGAGTATACTCTAACTATAGTTACACTGATCATATTTCAATTTATATAGTTATTTATTAATAAATATATTAAAATATAACAAGATAGATTAGACTATTGTTTATTTGATTTTTATCGAAACTAAAATTTTTAATTGTAACCGTGTTCAAAAAATAAAAACTTTTTGAAATATTTTTCTTTTTTTTCTTTGTTTAACTTTTTGAAATATTGAAAAATAAAAACTTTTTGACACTTTTTTTTACGCTCTAATAATTTGGTTGATTTAAAATAAATAAATAAAAATTTCAAACAATGAATATTTCTCTGATTTATATTTTTTTTCAGTATAATTTTTCTTTTTAAATATAAATATAAAATGTTGCTGCTGAGATAAATATTACCAACAAACGAATACTAATTAATTATAAATTTATAAAATATATAAATATGAATAAAAAATCTTATAAAACCATATCAATATTATTGCAAATGAATTTATTACATTTTTCAAACGCAATAATAACGAACAGTTTCAAAAAATATTTTTATTAAAACTCTAGATCCTCAACATTTAACGCAGTATGTATCAAGAGTCTGAATGTTTGCTCGATGAAAAATACTTGCATGAGAGGCAGGGAAAAAAACTCGGACGCAAGAGTGATTTAAGTGGCGTTCTTGAACCTGTAAATCACCTCTTCGACTCGTCTTGCATAAGCGCATCGGCGACTCACCTCAGCTTCTTCTCTTTTTTTTTTTGCAAACAATTGACGTAATCGACGCTTCGACGAGGAGATATTTACGCGCCGATAAATAATCTCGCCGCGTTCCCCCCCCCCCCCCCCCCCCCCCCCCCC